>DWMG01000516.1:0-19087 GCA_018244855.1 Elbella merops
ACTTTCAAAACCACTACAGAACACACATTTATTTATTCATGATTGTTAACTTTAAAATAAAGTTTCATTTTTCTAGTTTCAACAGACTTCCAAACAAACTTTTAAACATTTGTCCACCCTCATAAGAGTTTAATTTAAGACAATCCTGTTTTATTTTGTCTACAGTTTAGTTCTTAAGAATATATGTTTTTGACTCAATAAACCTCCATTATATGTATTATGTGCGAGACATATTATGTGTAGTCTGTGAAAGTTAAAAAGGTTTATTTTATCCCATATAAAATATTGCCCCATTGTGGGCTTTAGAATATTATAGATTCTATTAAAGTGCATATGCTGGTCAGTTTTTAGAAGTATAATATTTTATCCTTTGTAAGACTATCAACATATATTGTTAGAAATTTTAACCTTGATAAAATTTTGTTATTATATAAAAGTCTGTTAATTAAATATCCACATAAGAGATCTAGGTATAACACTTTAGGTTTCAAAACCTTAGTATGGTGAAGTACTTGTTAAAAGGGTAATGTGATAGCATTACATTTAGTGCATACTGCCTTTGAGCTGAATCACCATAAGCTCAGATATACTTCTCAACTGAAATAGCTGTTTGCTGGTTCAGTTAGGCCAGTTTTCATTTTTATCCATTGTCCTGTCTATCAGCATCTGGTGATCATCTTCGCCAGTATTTTTTTTTTTCTTTCAACCCATTATAATTCCACTGTTGGAATACGGGTCTCTTCTCATATTGAGAGGGTTAAGGCCATAGTTTGCCACACTGGGCAAGTGCGGGTTGGCAGACTTCACACACCTTAGAAAAAAATTTTTTTTTTTATAAATCCTAAGGTGTGCAGGTTTCCTCACGATGTTTTCCTTCACCGTTTACGAGTACTTATCAGAATTTTAGATGTTAAGCTTTAGTCAGAGCGAATCCATCGTGACGTAGAAGTTTTATTAATATGTATTTTTACTTTTTTATAGCACAATGTACTAGAGTGTTCTGTATCACTTTTCCTTATCTAAGTTTTCCTCTAAATATTAAATCGTGATCGTAAGTCATAGCTCTAACGTATTACCTACACGGAAAGTATCGACACACGTGAGCACGGCGAGAACTTCAGTGTGACCCGCGCCCTGTGTTTGTGTTTCCGAATGCGAGGACGTATCTATTGTTAAACGTAAACGCATCGTCCGAGTATTTTAGATTGCAATTTTCCACTCTGAAATTAGGGGCTCAAATGGCATATCCGACTTTACAAGGTTTTGTGCAGAGGGTTGAGTCCTCTTGCCTTCCGACAGCGCTAATGGTGAGATTTATTTCAAAGGGGCTCCGCCGGTCTGCTGGCCGGCTGTTGGACTCTTAACTTCACCGTCGCATCAACTTTCAGAAGGGCACATGTCCCACGTGCTGACACAGTAGATAAATGTGAACTGTGAGTAATAAATAACCACAACAAGTTTCAACAACAGAACAACGGAGGAACAGACGAATCCCCCTTGGCGGACCGACCGTGGCCAGTGAACCTTACGCTGGGTTGTGGGCTCGTTAAGCATAAATATTTCATTTGAGTCTGCGTGTAAAACAGTACGTGTATAAGAATGTACATTACATCTATGAGTATATGTATTTTATCAGCCGTCTAGTTACCATAAAATGGGCGCTACCTGCTTTGAACTCAAATTGTCGCAAATTATTTGTATTTATTTTATTTATAAATAGTGAAGTTGGCCAATGATATACTGCTCGATAACAAAATAAAAACAGCTGAATAACAAATGCTATCGAAACAAAAATAAAAATGTAGCAACTGCCAAGCGGCCGGAGTTAGAGGCGAGCGAGAGTTCGTGGTATTTACGAAAATAAAAATAAATACATATGTGCAAAAATGTCATGCGGAGGAACGCGTGGCGTGCGGCGGCCGTATGTACCGTGCGCGTTCTGTTTGTTAGCTTCCTTTTCCACGTGCGAAAAGTATTGAACAACACCTCGCCTTTAACATTTACGACTGAATAATGTGCTCCCCGTAAAGCGGCATCGGCAGAGGAGCATATTCTATTGACTGGACGTTTTCTTTCGCAATTTGAACCAAAAGAAATTGTTTCAAGGAAGTGACAATCGGCACTAACTTTCACATTTCGCCTCAAACGGCAACCTTCAAATAGTAAATTAAATTTAATTATGTAACCAACCAGATAAATGAAATAAATACTCACCACCAGTGAGTGTAAGATACTAATGTAATTATTGCTCATGGATTGCTAACATAAAGAGTGCAGAACAGGTTCGTCGTGGGGCAGCGGCGGCGCTGCCGTGTACCAACCTGCTGGTGTGTCGGGCCACGAGACAGGCTCGGCCGGCTGTGGAGTAGAGCGGGCCAAAAATGGCCCCTGCATGAGCTATAAGTTACTATTATACTTCAAGTGAATTTATTACACGACCAACGACTGACTATTCTAAATACATTGTGGAGTTCTATTGCACATTGCAAGCTATTAATGTCGTATTGGGTTTTGTCATAAAGATAATGTATTTGAACAGTATCAATAAATATCGCAGTTACAATGATAATCTCAGAGTGCGAGTAGGCCGCGTGAACGCGCAGCGGCGCACGATCACGAAAACACTCGTCCTTATCATGCAGATTATCGACACGTGAATATGAGTAAACAAACCTGCAAATGTAATAACATATAATAATACTTGGCGATAGTGTCAGTACAACGAAGGGGTCTAGCGCTACCTACAAGACTCCGTAACTCTCACTTGATGCTGTTGAGTCAATATTGAATTTTCATGTTATGATAACAGAATATAACCGTAAATATTAGGTAGGTTCCATTAAACATATTTGTTACACATAAACGTAGAAAGAAATGCGGCGCTTAGACATGTGAAGCTGCAGCACGCCGGCGGCAGCGGCGCGAGGACGGCACGGCGCGGCGGCACGGGTACGTGCAACCATATGGAGTGAACAATATTACAAAAATAAACATTATCTTTAATAGTGAAAGTCACCGATTGGTACCAAAATATCTATATCGGTGGTATCGAGCGGCTGCGCGCGAAGGGACGTCTCCTATCTGACCCCTTCCACTCTTTTATCACGTTTGAATTAAATTTACTTTATAAACACAAACTATACAAAAATCGCCGATGCCGCAGAGTACCTTATCCACTCAAGGAGAAGAAAATTTTGATACGAATGTTTTTGTCCAACCTGTATGTGTGAAATAAAACAATGATTTTATGGGGTAGTAGTAAGGTAGACTGTAAATACGCAAATATTTATATATTGTACACATTACATAGGCAATGTACAAGTAGAGTCCACTAATGTACTCGAAGAACGAATGTATCATTACGCCTGTAAACCCCGAAGGGGTAGACAGAGGAGTGTAGTACACCCCCACGTTTCACCAGTTACATTTACGAATAGGTGATGATCCTATTGCCATACACCGGACACAATTCCAGACTCCGTGTCACCACTAGAAATTCTAGATTAGAAAAATCCAATAGGACCCGACCCGGGATTTGAACCCAGCACCTCCCGGTCGGCAGTCGCGCTTATAACTGTCGACCAACGAGGCAATTTGTAGAGGCAGTCTGTACCTACTCGTAGAAACAGACACAATTCTTACTACATAATACATATTTAGAATGCGACCGAAATGTCAAACGCGGGGCTAGTTTTAGGAAGGAAGGTGGGTGAGACAAGGTCGAGATACATTGGAGCGCGAGAGAGTGCTAAAAATTCCGTTACGTACGAACAGCGAACATAAGATAAAACCAAGTAATGCAGAACCGGTCGTGCGGCGCTCATTACCTAGTTGCATGTGATGACAGCGAAGAGCGCCCGGCGGCTACAGCGTCTGCCTCGCACACAGGGAACCAATTAGATTCCGACCTTTATGCGATATAACCGTAACTTCACGCCTGTAATCTCCGAAGATGTAGGCAGAGGAATGCAGGACACTCCCACGTTTCACCGGTTACGTTTACGTCCCACTTTGGAATAGGTGGTGAGTCTTTTGTCATGCATCCGGCACATATCCAGAATCCGTACCACTACTAGAAAATCTAAATTGGAAAATTTTGTAGTTTTCGACTCGGGAATCGAACCCGGGACCTCCCGATCGACAGTCGCACTTGCAACCAACACAACCAACGAGGCAGTCAACCGATGTAACCTTTTTTATTTATGTGTTATTACTAATGATTTGACAATATTTTGTACTTAAGTTAGTTAAGACAATCGAACAGGATGTTAAGTAGTATACATAGTCTGGCCATAAATACTGTTATAATTAAAAATAAACAATAGATTGTTCATTGTGTTTTCTTATTCTCGCGCCAATATAGGTATTGCAAAATATTTTGTGATATTAAAATGGTGTGGGGTGACACAGAGAACGTAATCGCTGTGATTGCATTACATAAAGTAGGAATGGTGCCAAATACAATTTTTAATATCCTCAATACGCTTGGTATTAGTCAAATGTTTGTGTACCGTGCTATTGATAGGTACAATGAAACCTTCTCCGTTTGTAATAGAAAATAATTTGGCCTTCCACGTAGTGTTCGTACGAATAAGGTGATCAAAGCAGTAAAGGAAAGAATTCGAAGACATCCTGTCTCAAAGCAACAGATTTTATCTCGGGAGGTGAAGGTAGCACGTAAAACAATGTCGCGTATTTTAAAAGATGACTTAGGACTTGCAGCCTATAAGAGACACACTGGTCATTTCTTAACTGATAATTTAAAAAAGAATAGGGTGGTAAAATCAAAACAACTACTTAAGCGGTACACAAAGGGAGGTCACAGAAAAATGTAGTTTACGGATGAGAACATTTTTACCATTGAGCAAAATTTTAAACAAACAAAATGACCGTATTTATGCTGAAAGCTCTTAAGAAGCTTCCCAATTAGTCAACAGAGTACAACGTGGGCATTACCCGACTTGTGATGGTTTGGTGGCGTGTTAGCTATGAAGGAGTGACTGAACCATATTATTGTGAAAAATATATCAAAACAGCGGCACAAGTGCATCAAGACACCATTCTTGAGAAAGTAGTTAAGCCCCTTAACAACACCATGTTCAGTAACCAAGAATGGTCCTTTCAGCAAGACTCGGCGCCGGGTCATAAAGCTCGATCCACCCAATCTTGGTTGGAAACGAATGTTCCGGACTTCATCGGAGTTGAAGACTGGCCGTCATCTAGTTCTGATTTTAATCCACTGGATTATGATTTATGGTCAGTTTTAGAGAGTAAAGCTTGCTCTAAAAGCCATGATAATTTGGAGTCCCTAAAACAATCCATACGATTGGTAGTGAGGAATTTTCCCTTAGAAAGAGTGCGTGCTGCTTTTAACAACTGGCCTTAACGTTTAAAGGACTGTATCGCAGCCAATGGAAACCACTGCGAATAAGCTTTATATATTTTAATGAATGAATGATATACGACAATAGGCTCACCACGTATTCCATGGGATATAAAACGTAACTGGTGAAACCTAACAATGCAGTACATTTCTCTACTTAACCCTTCGGGGATCATAGGCGCGATGTTACTTTACATAATATATTTTAACCATATTAGTCTGCCAACCCGCACTCGGTCAGCAAGGTGCATCGAGGACTTAAACTTTCTTAATACGAAGGGTAAACCATTTCGAAAAGTAGAACAGTAAAGGGGTCAATTACGACGAGTATATCCCGATTCCTGTCTACTATCTTATCCCCATAGACGAGAATAGGACAAGCGAATGGGTAACACGTAAGATACACTTCTGCAATCTCCGGTCCCGGGAACTACCGATCGTGTAAAGCCCAGTATCGGAAAGTCACTTGTTGAGGCACGTGTCTGTACTAATTCATCGTATTAGTAAATAAATGAGTATAAGGCAACCAGCCACTGCGAAGAGCGAGGTCTCGGTTAATAGTTTTGTTTTGTCAGTGCGTCGGCGCTCCGCCGCGCGGCCCCACCACCCGCACGCGCCGGACAGGGGCGGCTAGCGCCAGTGCGCGTGCGCTCGTGCCCGAGTGCGACCGTGAACGGTGAACGCCGTGATACTGCTCAGCCAGCTCGTTTTGTTTTGCATCTCCACGCAGGGTCACGGTCGTGACTTACAAACGTCAAACGTAGGCTTGCCTAGTAAATACGTAACTGACCCGTCGAACGACGTAGCGGGAAGATAATATTATATGAGTGACTACATGTGAAAATTACTACCTATATTCGTTAATAAAAATTATAAACCTAATTTGCGACATTGACGTGTCATGAACAGGAGTCGAACTTGAAAGCCTTGAAACAAGCCTTCGCCCCAATCAGTCGAGTGACATGCGCGTATAGACAGTGAGTACCTAATTACTCTCCAGTTATCACTAACTGGGACTTAGTGATAACAATCGCGTACACTCGGAGCCATTTGTGTACTGTGGTGAGGTATTGTTCTATTATTTTTGTAATATTTCATTTTACTAACATTCATGGAAACTTGTAAATATATTATTAAACCTTGAACTGTTAAAAAATTAAGTGACAGGTCATTTGAAAGGAAGCAAACAAAAAACGTGAACAGTCTACGTCAAATGAAAGCCAAAACAGTCGTGTGTGCGCCAGTGAGATTTCGTGTCTGCTAGATATCTGTTCGGATTAGCAGAGTGCACAATGTAACTAAGGCATAACGATGGGTGGTTCATTCGCGTTCGAGTCCACATTCATTTTAACAGACAGTTCTTTGTTAATATCATTTCCGCCCCGTGGCTCTCTCACCGAAATCAAATACACACCCCTCTTTGAATTAAGTGACTTAAAACAACTATCTCTTACATACTCAAACCATATTTACGTTCGGCTATGCTGGACGCGTGCTCTTCAGCAAGAACATAGAACGCACTTCATACTGATCTGTTTCGGAGTGGTGGGGATTGATTGTCATCATCATCAACCCTTTTATCGTTCCACTATTGGACACGGGTCGCCTCTCAGATTGTTAACACATAAGATAGTCGGTCACGCTGACCAGGTGCTGGTTGACAGACCTTCCACTCCTTAAAGACATCATTGATAACTGTTAAGTGCGGGGGCTCTCCCATTAAGATGTTTTCGTTCATCGTTACATGTGCTATTTAAATCTTTAAACGTACATTTTCGTTATGAGGTGCGTGCGAGGATTTGAGCTCTGGGCTCCTGGAGCGGGAGACAGAATGCTAAACTGACATTCAGAAAAATAAGAAAGAACCGCTAAAAAAAGTATTAGGTGTTACGAGAGAAAATGTGTGATATGAATTTCATGTATACTTTCGAAAAAAGACGACTTAAGAAATTTTTAGGGATGTATTCTAGGAAAATACCTTCCTGATAGCCAAAACTCACATACGATGCTGTCGAATCAATACAGATTCCAAAACCCTGTCTTATGACCCTCTTTGCAGTAGTATATACTTATAATAGCAACACTTTCTTGCATCGCCCTTGCAATGGTGACAGTGAACGCATGTGTCACATCGACCCAGTCGACAGCAGAATAAGCGAATACAGCCAGGCGGTAAACGATAATGGAACATAATTATCATCATCATCATCAGCCTATCTCAGGCCACTGCTGGACATGGCCTCCCTAATGAGCATAATTATAATTTCTATAATTTTTAAATGTCTTAATGGTTACTCTATAATACTTCAAATTATATATGTATTACTTTTCAGTTGACTGCCTCGTTGGTCTAGTGATTGCACTGCGCGACTGCTGATTGAGAGGTCCTGGGTTCAACCCGTGTCCGGTACTATTGGATTTTTCTAATTTAAAATATCTAGTTGTGACTTACGAGTCTGGATCTGTGCCCGGTGTATGGGAATAGGCTCACCGCCTATTCTACGGGACGTAAACGTAAATGGCGAGACGCGAGAGTGTAATATACTGTTCCGCCTACTCCTTTAGGAATTACAGAATGAACTTACGTTTTCTTTACTTTTCAGTGAAAACTTATAAATGTCGTTTATTTCCCAAAAAATAAAGATAACATTCAAATTTTTATTGTTACTTTTTTGTAGAAATTAGAATTTCCCTATAATTAATGTAATTATTATATTTTTTTTTTTTTTAATATTTGCATTATAATTTCTGCCTCATTGGTCGGTGCGTTGCAAGCGCGATTGCCGATCGGGAAGTCCTGGGTTCAACTCTCGGGTCGGGTACTATGGGATTTTTCTGATTTAGAATTTCTAGTAGTGACTCGGAGTCTGGATTTGTGTCCGGTGTAATAGGCTCACCATCTATTCCATGAGACGTAAACGTAACTGGTGAAACGTCGGAGTGTGCTACACTCCTCTTCCTTTCTCCGCGGGGACTACAGGCGTGATGTTACGTTACTATAATTTCTCTTTCTCCGTGCACTGCCCCCGAAGTCCCTGCTGCCGCCATGTTATTCCCTAGGCCGCGCAACCACACGTGCGTCCTCAGCGACGCGTGAGTGCCGACTGATTGATAATCCTTAATTTCTCAATCGTACGATGATAGAAGCATCTTCCACTCTATTGGAGTCAGTACCGAAAGTAGAACGGTCGACACCCTCCAATAGCAAAGTACATTCGAAACTAACTGTCCTAACTGCAATTAGGTACTTATTGCGATTTCGTCATTAGAATTTCCACCAATTACCTTAATTATAATAAGCTCGTGTATCAAACACATTACAAAAAAAATAAAGGAAGACAAATTCCATCATAAACTGGTCTATGCGAGAATGACATTAAAATTAGGCTTCAATATGTAGTTGTTTTACTATAATATACTTTTATTTTTATTCATTGCATATTATTTTATTCATTGCAGGCCATCTAAAACACATGAGTTTAAAAAATTACCGATCGCGTACTTTCAAGTCATGTGGACATTCCGATGAGAACACGTGCAATATATTTGTGTACTTATAGTGTCGAGGATGCAGCGACGTTTGCACATAGTAGTGACACTATTACTAACTAGCATAAATACCTAAGTGAGCAGAGGCCGGCGCCCAGTGCAAGCGCCGCTGTGCCTGCGACGTCAGTTACTTGTATCAATTGTTAATGTACACTCGTATTAGCAGTGTAAATAATAAAAACTCGTCAGTTAATATCTAAATATGAATATTTACATTGAAAATTGAATACTTAGCATCACGTGTTTACATTTTCGGTGAATTAAATATCTGTCGTAATTACAAGCGTTGCGCGTTGGCTTGGCATCGACGCAGCTGAAACTTTTAAGAGTAATAGTGTATTTAAAGAAAGCATAACTAATGAGTCGTAATTTCACGTACGAATTGTACTGAAAGTAAAACCCAGTCACTGACCTGTAATAATAAAGAATTGCGATTGCTTGAAACTTATCGATTTTTGCCTTTTGTAAGAGTATGAGTATGTTTCATGGGTAGCATGCCCGGTCCATTAACACCCCCATTCTGCTCCTACAGACTATCACTTCTCCATGAATTAAACGACTCCCTACACGTACAGTTATAAGGCACAAAGGCAACGGTTGTAACAAATAACATAAATACACATAACTCAAACAAGTAAAATATAAACAGTGTACAGTATTAAATTGTAAAAATAAAAGTATATTAAAAACAACCTGTATATGTGAAGTGAATGTGCGGCATAAAACACCCACATTATACTGAGGAGTGTCAATTAAAGATTTTTACTTACCCACTTATCTTACATTTAATTTTAAATTGTATCGCTCATTAGGTATTGCATCAAAACTTCATTCATGTTTATTGTTATCACTGTAATACTATTTACTACCTCTGAGATTTGTACCTACTAAAAATGTTTATAATTGTATACAGTATAGGCGCAGGGTATACGATAAAACTCAAAAGGGTTTATGTTTACACCCTTTTATGTAATTTGTATTATTTTCTTTTGTATCAGAATAAATTAATAAATAAATAAAATACCCATATGTATTTGCAGGAGGCGCCTCGCCCGCGCGCCGCACAGCTTCCCATGAACTACGGGTGAGTGTCCACGTACAATACTTAGTATGTAATAGATTATTGACCATTAGGTCATAGTTAAGTTGCTGGCAGTAAGCCTCAATAGGCTTACTAGCTAAGCCACGGTGTGACTTTTTTTAAACGTAACTGGTGATATCTCTTCTGAAATTATGAGCGTGATGTTACGTTTAGTATGAAGAAGAGCCTTATAGATTCTTATCCAGAGAGCAAGTAAACTTGAGCATATAGATTAAATACTGGCTGACGCGGGATTTAAAGGTCTTGGAAACCGGTTGGCATGTATGAAGAGAGTGACAAAAAGTACTATCACGCCTATAATCATAATATGTAGACAGAAGAGTTTAGGATACTTCCACGTTTCGAAGAGAGTGGTGAATATAGAAAAACGCGTCAGGTCTGTGGATAATGATATTTGGCACTGTTTGAACTCTGTCTATCCCGCAAGAGGCCTAGCCTGACGATTTGTAATACCGTGCGCCCTGTTTATCCGATATCCTGCGCACTGACTGATATTTTGCGCACAAGCACTTTGCCCCGTTTTTTCGTCTCTGGCAACCCGAAATTGCGAGCACAGATAAAGTCATAAATAGGCCGCCACCCTCGTGCCTGTGTGGTCGGTGTCGATTCACAGCGTCCCACTGTTGCAGATGGACGCAGTTTTTCTTTAAGTTGCGCCGTAGCCCATTCCGCGTGGAAATCTGACGTGAGGGTGGTTAGGCGGTTATTCAGACCTCCTGCCCATGCACGCTCGACGTGATGATTACCGGTTCCACAGACGCTGTCCCAGGCCCGCCGCCCACTCCACTGCTGATTTACCTCTGCCATTGATGCTTTTAGTGACTGTTCACTCATTTCTATATTGAAAATGTTCACTTTAAGTAATTTAGTATATTTGCCAGTTCCATGTTATAATGTTTCGCCTTACCAGAATCATTATTACTAAAAGCATGACATATAGTAGAATATGTTATTGCTTCAATAATGTTATATACATGAATGATATATTGTCGTACTACTAAATTGTGTGCAAGCGCGCGTGCGTGCGTGTGTGCGTGCGTATCCGCGTATTGGCGCCTGTGATTTGTGCATCAAGCTGTGATTTGTGCATAGTACATCAAGTAAACTCTTAATACTATGATAATCCAGTTTAGTCGGACATTCTGTTAGTCCTACATAATATATATGTTTATATGTATAGGTTAATGCCGAGGATAACGTTGTTGGCAGGAGGTGTGGAGCCGCGTGGAAGCTGCTCCTGCTCCTAATTGCAGCCGCCGCCACCACCGCGACCACCGCCACCACCGCCACCGCCGCCACCGTCACCACCGCCACCGCCGCCACCGCCGCTACCGCCGCCACCGCAGCTACCGCCGCCAGCCAGCCACGCGCCGGTAACCGCGTGCACCTGACCTTATCACTGCCGCTTTGTGCTCCAGTGCTTTTTTCCATCCATCCTATGAGTTCTCACACATAATACGCATATGAAAGTAACGTTATTTGCGTACCAGTGAACCTGCAAAAGACAGAGTTAATAATGTGTTGTCGCTGTTCATGAAATTGAAACAATCGTAGGTGAGCAGTTAACTTTTATACATAAAAAGATGAGTATTCACGCAAATCAGGCTGCAAGCACAAAACACGGTTCGGTCAGCGCCCATTTCAAAATCATTTGAAATCTTACCAAAGATGTAAAATTGACTAAATATTTCACCATCATCGATGACCTGCTCCGGTCCATTGCTGGATAAGGCTTTTCAATAGAACGCCACTGAGCTCGACCATCAGCTCTTTTTTCCCCAGTCACTGCGTATATCTTCATTGCGTTTGACGAGGTGTGTCGCTACTCTAAAACTCGTGTACAACGTTTATCAGTTCGAAGACAGATGTGACCAGTCCACTGCTATTCCAGCTTAACTACTAAGCTTTAGCTATGTCGATAATTTTGTTGCCTTTCGGACCCCCTCGTCTCGGATTTTATTTTTCAGAGATTCTGAGAATAGCCCTCTCACAAATTGGTGGACCAATACGAATCACAGTAATCATTATAAGGCAATATTTTTATGTAACGGTTTATTATCTTTCCACAAACCAAACCAACAAATATAGTAAACCACGCAAAAAAGCTAGGATAGATTTATGTATGAAACGCCGATTTTCTAATTAATTAATATATTGTCGAGTAACACAAATCTATTACAAAGCACATTTTCTAACCACGTGACATCACTGATATTGACATTTCTGTAAGTAAAGTAGCGTTCTCACAGGTATGATGATTGATAGTGACATGTGCTTTTGCTTTTACTCGTAGTTCATTATTTGCGTCATTTTTATGTTTATATGCAATAAAAACGTATACCTTGTAGAGTTTTCCCCTTACTAAAACCTAAAACATGCTCTCGGCCTATGTTACCAATATTGGGGACAGCCGTACTCTATGGCGACTAATTTCTAAACAATTTAACCGGTATGCAATAACATATATATAAAATTAGCAACAATTATGTTTCATTGCATAATAAGTATAATTTATTTAAAATTGTCTGCCGCTCATGCTCGCCCTACTTAAATCATACATACATATATCCTGCGAAATTCCAACTTTGACTAAAACTTATATGACGCTTCAGTATTGGTTTCTGGAATCGATTAGTTTATCGTCAACACATAATAGACAATCAGGCGGTAGGTGTATGAAAATTTACTTGTAATGAGAATAATTTAAATGTATAGTTGTTCCTGTTTCTGACATTGTGAATAACTCGTACATGTCCAAATTCAACGAACTCGCAGCAAATAAATTGATTTTACCGCCCGGATCAACATAAATTTCTGATATACACAATTTGAATGTTTATTATAAGTCTAATATATGTAACCTTGTTCAGCAAGCGATGAGAGTGCAGTAGTGACCGCGGGGTTGCCTGGCGGCGCGACGGTAGCGGCGGCGCTCGCGGAGCTGACGGCGCGTGTACTGCGGTTGGCCGGCGCCGGAGCGCGCGCCTCTCCGCCGCTCGCCGCCTGCGCCGAGCCCGCGCGCGCCGACAGCTCCACCTGCCTACGGGACGTGAAGCGCGCGCTTGCCGCGGGCCGGCTTGCGGTCGCGCTCGTGCCCCTGCCCGCCGCGGCGGCCCCCGCGGCCTGGCACCTCCGCGACGCAGGTTTAGACGAGCTGGGGGATCTGACGCCGCCCACGCGGCGCGCATGCTGGGCCACATGGCGGCACGCACCTGCCCGCACGCATCGTCCCGTGCGCTCGCTACTCGACTTGGCCGACGCCGATGTTGCCATACGTTACCGCGTCACTTCACATTACCTCGAGACTGCTATTCTCCATTCCGGCGTTGCACACCGTTCTATCAAGTGAGATTCTAAATTATTAAATGTTTCGTAAGTGTTTATACACATGATTATAAATGTACCGGCTGAACTGATGTACCATTTTCGGAGTGGCCCGACTAGTTTCGGACCTTTACGAGGTCCTTCCTCATGAGCTATATTCTGATTAACTGACTTATTTTCAGAATTGATAGATTGTGAACAAGAAATACTAATAAAATACTTCTATACTATACCTAAAAATTTCCACCTGTGAACCAAAGTGTAATTCAATTTTATTTTATGTCCTTCTATACTATACCTAAAAATTTCCACCTGTGAACCAAAGTGTAATTCAATTTTATTTTATGTCCAGCGGAGCGGGCGGGTATCAGCTAGATTCTGATAATTATACATATATTCTTTTTCTGCGGCCAAAGCTTTGCTGTTCCACTTTTATTTGACTGTGAAATTTTTTTACTGATCTGTCTGTCTGTATTAATAAAGATTGATTGATTGATTCTGTTTCAGAGTGAATACATTTTTGGAACCTAAATGGTGCCTGTTTTCGAATGTTAGTTGTGCCACTGTCATAACGAGCACAGAAAGCGAAGCACGTATTCTACTGGACGTGGTTCACGAGCACACGCTGCTGGCGCGGGTGTTGCCGCTCGGCCCACACCTGCCCGTTCTCGCCAACGCTCTCAACGGTAGCGTTATAGTATGCGATTGGGACTTAGAAAACACTGAATTCGATACCGATCGTTCGCGAGCCCTGGGACCTCCACCATGTGCACGTGAAGATTGTCCCTTTGAGAGTCGTCGGATTATCAAGCTAGTCAAAGCGACCGCCCTGGCCAGGTCGCCCGCCGCGCTAAGGGCACTGCTCCGCCTAACACTAAATACTAAGGATCTCCGCGAACTGACGACTCGCGTTCAATACTCTGATCCATTTACAGTCGCGCATGAATTCTTGAAAGATCACCCGGTGCACATATTGCCGCGCGAAGTCCGCGTGACCGTATTCGTACCTGACGGATCACACCACGAGGCCTACGACGGAATCGCATTAACGGCCGCGGCGGCTTCGGCCGAGGAAGCTCTAGAAGTGCAAGGGACACCGCGAGGTGCACGTTTTAAAGTGGAAGTTTACAACGATCGATGCGACGCTGCCCACGCGTACAAGTACCTTTTGGACGCACTAGGTACTAGCGAGTACGGCACCCTATCGGCAGTAGCGGGCCCCGCGTGCGGCGCAGCGTTTGCGGACGTGGCGCGCCAGAGCCCTGCGCACGCGCTGCCCGTGCTTGCGTACACGGCGCAGTCGGCTCCCGTGGGCGCGCGCGCCCTTTTAGCAGCCGGCGATGCGCGCGTCGTCGCCGCCGCGCTCGGCGCCTGGTTAGCGCGCATGCACTGGCAAAGGCTTGCCGTGCTCGGCGAGGCGGCCACGCACGCCTCTCTCGATGCTGCCCGTCTGCAGGCAAACATTTTTGAGCATCTCGAGCTCGATGACGCGGCAACCGAGGATTATGGTACCATCGTACAGGTAGGAAATCATCCTTATATTTATTACTAGCTACATATGTCCGAGCTTTCGTTCGTGTGGGAAACCGGTCATACGATATTGGACTTTATGTGACTTAATTTTTTTGTACGGATCTGAAAAACTTTTAGAAGTGAAAACTTTAGGCGTGTTGAGTACTTTTTAGATGAATGAAAATCATCGAACTCGCGTCATCGTCATCGAATGCCTTCTTCCATAAGCTATATGTATACTGGTATATTAAACAAAAAGCGTTATATATGGCGCTCTCTGTATGGACGCTTGGCTGAGGCGCATGCCTGCGGGGCAATGTTTGCGATATTGGACGTTACGCTCTCGGTGAGATCAATGGCTTTGTAGCGGCCGAGGTACCTATTGTTGCACATACTTGATGCGAAAAATAATACGAGTAGTATACTGGTTACTGGCATCTGCCTCTGCCTAGTTCTATGCTCTATGTATGCATGTACTTTTTCCACAGTGTATACATAGTTCACAAAATACAAGCACGTGTTTTTATACAGGCTGTTATATTCTTATTTTTACTATCTATGTAAATTTTCAAAAAAATTATAAGATAATAATTATCTATTCATTACATCCAATCTTAATCGCCAAGGGCAAGAAATAAATAAAGTTTCGTCGAACGTCATTACTCAATCTTAATTATTATTATTGACGTTTAAAGTAGTAGCTTTATATAAAGTGCGATTATATTCCAGAAAGTGTTCTGTCTAGTAAAGCGAACTTGATATTAAACTGTTCAAAAGATTTCTGTTATTAGCAACGGATATTTAATACAACGCATTAATGAATAAATACTTCCTAACTTTCTTTAGTCTATTCTAGGCATTTAAATTATCTTAAATTTTGTAAGACATTCAGCGTCATCTATGAAAACAAGTGCAAACTACTTCAAAATTTACGACGGCGCTGTTGTAATTTCACAAATAGTCACAAGATGGCGGTTTTGTCTATTATTTATATTTTAATAAAGATTTAACAAAATCGAAAATTTAATAAAAGATGCAATATAATCGTAACGAATTTTATCTTAGTATATACCTTTCTTCTTTGAAGTGAAAACTTTAGGCGCATTGAGCACTTTTTGAGTGAAAAACTGTAAGTGAAAGTCCCTTCAAACCCGGCTTACTTTTTAGCGGCCCTATTTATTTTGTATATAACTCTTTAGAGTACCGATTTCGATAGGGCTTTCACTGGCAAATGATGTTATGAGAAGTAACTTGTGCTATTTTCAATTTAGAAAAAGTTTTAACTTTCTCTAAATTGAATATAGAACAAATTACTTCTCGTAACAGCATTTGCCAGTTAAAGAACTATCGTAATCGGTTCAGACGTTTCGGAGATTACCTTTCGTTTACTTACGTTTTCGTTACCTTTCCCTTACCTTTGTTATTATTTATACGAGTACCTTACATTTACATTTAAAAGCTCTTTTTTATATTATTTGTTTTTATATCTATAGTGTTTTTTTATATGTCGTACGGCTATATGTAAATAGCGAAACGTTATGTTTCAGTGGGCGGAGCGAGTCGCGGCGGCAAGGGGGCATATTATATATTTATGCTTGGAAGATGCGCGGCTCGTACGCGCTGCGCTCTGTGCCGGTCTAGCGGCCGGGCTGACTCCTGCTGCGGGGACGGTTTGGATTCTACCCGCAGCCCTTCCACTTACTTGGTCACAACCGAAGCCCGCAGAGTCGCATAATTGTACCCGGGAACAGATAGAGAATGTAGCCGCAGGACATTTTACTCTAGGTCCTGATTGGCTTATATATTGGAATGACAGTGACTCTGGGAAGAATAAAACCCGCCCGTTGAACTCTGCAGGCGCGAAAGACGAGTGGCGATCGCGGTGGCGCACTCAATGCCGCTGGGTGAGCGATCCCAACGCCGGAGACTCCGCGTGCATCCAGCCCAGTCCGCACGCCGCACTACTTTATGACGTGCTCCGTTTATGGGCGGGTGCACTCGAACGCCTCTTGATCGAAAGACCCACAGCCCTCGATGATCTGCACGACCCGGCACTCGTAAGGTACATATATTACCCTATGTATCAATCGTGACATCATATATTTAGTGTAAGTGTAAAACTATGTTAATAAATCGGTTGGCGCACAGGTCACTCATAAGAAATGCAGTAGCGAGCACATTCCACGGGATAACGGGCCAATTCCACTGGAGCTCACTAAACGAGGACGGATCTGCTCATGCCCGGGAATCTCCGCTCGTGTTGTCACAATGGGAGGCTGGAGCGCGACGTGAGGTGGCGCGCTGGGAGCACGGTGAGCTGCAGTTGCACGCGGCCGCGCTGCGCTGGCGCACGACGGACGGCGCCGCGCCCGACGACGGCGCCGAGCACTGCGCTCTGCGGCCGCTGGCCGATCTGCTGCGTGCCGACTGCGCTGCCACCTTCGCCGTACTCAGCGCGCTGCTGGCGGCTATCGCGATCGCTACCCTCGCCGTCGTAGCCCTGCATTGCAAGAAAAGAGCCGAACGGGAGTATCGCGCGAAGCTCGAGGCGCTGGGTCTTCACGCCTTGGCCGCCAAGCCGGCTGGCCTTGATCGCTGGGAACTACCCCGCGAACGAGTAGTGATAAATCGAAAATTAGGAATGGGTGCGTTCGGTACCGTGTACGGTGGTCACGCGCTACTTACCGAAGGTCACAACTGGACCGCCGTGGCGGTTAAAACGCTGAAAGCGGGCGCCAACATCGATGAGAAACTCGACTTTCTATCGGAAGCTGAGGCGATGAAGCGCTTTGAACACAAGAACATCGTGAGACTTCTAGCCGTAGTGACCAAGACGGAGCCGGTGTGCACCGTGATGGAATTCATGCTGTACGGCGACTTAAAAAACTATTTACTGGCACGCCGGCACCTGGCGGCGGGCGGCGCGATGGGCGGCGTGGTGGGCGGCGCAGCAGGCGGCGCGGTAAGCGACGTGGCGGAGGGGGCGGGCGAAGGAGCGGACGCGGAGGAGCAAGTGTCAGCGCGGCGGCTCACGAGCATGGCGCTGGACGCGGCGCGCGCGCTGGCTTACCTGGCGCAGCTACGCTACGTGCATCGCGACGTGGCCGCGCGCAACTGCCTTGTAAGCTCGCGCCGCGTCGTCAAGCTCGCGGACTTCGGCATGACGCGCCTCGTCTTCGAAAACGACTACTACCGCTTCAGCCGTAAGGGTATGCTGCCGGTGCGCTGGATGGCGCCCGAGAGTCTCGCACTGGGCGTGTTTTCGCCCGCCTCCGACGTCTGGTCCTTCGGAGTGCTGTTGTACGAGATCGTCACGTTCGGCTCGTTACCCTTCCAGGGACTCAGTAACAGCGAAGTTCTAACCCGAGTGAAGGCCGGGCATACGCTCGATTTGCCATTGGGAATAAAACCTCAACTGTGAGTATCAGAAAAAAATGAAAACCTTAATTAATTACAATATACCTAGATATCATAAATAAATACTCGTATAACGCATACTATACTATATACATAGGTACTTGCAATTGAATTACATTCCACCATGGGGTACGGATCTCTTGCCGCTAATGAAATAAGTCTGGAACAGATCTACTAACTCGGTGGAACGTAGTGAGTATCAAATTTTGTAAACCCTAATAGTATTCCGATAAAAGTTTAGGGCACTGATGAAAACCGAAATCAACAGTGTGACGTGTTTTTATAGCGCGAAAATGCTTTATCATAATGTATCACTGCAGCCGTCCTGCAATGTGTGGAATGTCGAATACTTAACCCGAGCCCTGTTCAAGATTTAAATCTATCGCGATAACTTGGTCCCAAGGTATTTAGCTGAACTTACTTATTGATATTTGTTAAGCCAGTCGGAAGCTAAAGCGCTACTCAAATAGGTACTTCTTGGGCTGGCGCTGGCTTAATGGTTGGTAATTCGTAAACACAGTGTAGTACAAAAATATTTTTTCTTAGTGCATCAAGAATATCCTATATCCTATACCTATCTTTTAAAATAAGTCACAATGAGGCATAATTCTTACATATGAAGCGGCGATATACTAGTACCTATTATTATAAGACGGCATGTTAATCCGTATAACCGATAGTTATTTCATATTGAAGTCAGTTTTTGTCAGATAAACTTCATCTTTTACGGCCTGATATTTAGACGCATAGATTAATACTCGTAGATAAAAGTCAAATAACCACTAGGCTATCACTGCTAC
>DWMG01000517.1:0-19087 GCA_018244855.1 Elbella merops
GGTTTAAAAGGAGAGTCCATTGCCCCCCGCCAGGCACGCATCCACCCCTCGCACTACTCCTAGGAATTGCAAATTAGAAAAACCCGAGGACCGAACCCAACACCTCTCACTCAGCAGTCGCGGTTACAAACACTAAACCAATGAATCAATCAAATCAAAAATCAATAAAAGAAACAATCAAATCAGTTTGAGGACGGAGCCTTTGAATCCGCCTGTCTCTATATCTCCATGCGAACAGTCATATCCGCCGCCAGTTGAAAGAGTTACATAACGCGAGCGCAGTTGGCTGATGGTACCGCTGATTGCATCCGAGACGCGAGCGAGACCCCACTTCCTCGCACGAGGTCAGGGCCGCGCGCTCCCCACCCGTTGGCGTCGCGCTGATACTCTGTATCCATACCTTCAACCTTTCACTTGGTACCAATACATGAAGAATTTTGTTATTCAAGTTAAATCCCTCACAGGTGCGTTAAAGAGCACTGCGGGTTAAGGCTCAGGCCTCTTTCATGGTAGAACGTATGACACGACAATGACTAGGAGTCTGGTTCTGTGCCCGGTGTAAGGCAACAGGCTCACCATCGATTATATGGAACGTATGTGTAACTGGTAAATCGTTTGAATGTATTACACGACTTTGCTTACCCCTTCGAGAAATAGAGTCGTTGTTGTGTGTCAACAACTAAAGTTATTTTAAAAATATATATGTGATGTTGATACAAGTTTCTAAACAGACATTTGCTATTGTTACAGTTATGTTCTCCCCCTCCACCCCCACCCTTAAAGTTTCGAATATCTGTTGCTATCCCCACAATAATATATTTACAATGGGAACTATATTGGAGCGAATGGAGAATATAAAATGAGAAATATGACCGCTTTGAAGCAAATCAATGGGGCGGGCGGAATAGACGTGTCTTTAACTCATCCGATATCCGGATAACGGATAACGGGAACCACTAGGGTCTTGCTCTCCATACGTAGAAATTTCATTTGTATATTTTTTTATATTTGGGATGACTAGTTACGCATGCCCAGTCGCAGATATCTGCGACCGACCTCGGAAAGGACGATTGGAATAGGATTATTAATATCTGTTTGAACAATTAGTATGAACCCTACCTATTAGTTGCTGAAACGACGTGAAGTTGCTGAAAGAAGCCGGTGTTAATTGGTAATAGGCCAGGATGGAGTGTGTATGTAATACTAGATAAGTTAGTGTTAATTGTTAGGGTAGGTACTACATTATACATTTTATATATGATACATTAAATACAAGTTTTCAGCCATTTTTGAAGTCACTTCTGTTAAATATTAACAGATTAGTTATGACTAATATTCAATGTAAATAATAGATTCCATATTGAAGTTTACTGTAAAAAAAATCGTATTTGACAAAGGCAATGGTACCATTACAACGAGACACCCATTGAGATATTACAAATTTATTGCCGTCAAAACGTCCCTATCTGGCAACCCTGGCCGCCCGCCGGAAGTGCGTTGAGCGGGAAAATAGGCGGAAGTTTCCGTGAAAAAAAATCGCGCCAAAGAAACACGGGATTTGCATGAAAAAGGGGCACTTTTGTGTTGCCCCAGCGATCGGTTGCGAATTTGTCAGATTGTCGATTGTGTTCTGTTCGACACCGTTGTTATGTTAATGTTGATCCCTTCGCGCGGTTTTTCTCCTGTCAAGTGGCTATCATTGGATTCGTGAGTTTGCTTTGCGTTCCGTTTCCCAAAAACTTTTGTTGACATAATTAGTGAAATGACATTTGTTGACATAATTAGCAAACAATTTTCTACACCCATATTTATAGCAATTAAATATTTGTATTTGCAATTGTGATCTGATTATTGCCTATTTATACCTATTTCTGTTTAGGCCATTCTGATCTGGCTTCTGTCTTCGAGTCAATTCCAGGTATAAATGCTGAATGCTTTGATTAAGTTGAATGCATTTAAATACGGGAACACGTTTCCTTAACGATCGATATAGCTTCGATTCCCATCTAACAGATGTCGTAAAATGATTTAATTGCCTGTCTCTAGTGGAACTATATATTTAATAATGTCAGTTCTATAATAATAATAATAAACATAATAATCCACATACTACGTATCAATACATATACTCCAATTACGCGAAAAGCTTCAACAGATTAAACAAGCAGATATTTTTTCTATAGAGGCAAACGAAACACTTTAAAAATGTGAAAAACCTGTACTGTCACAATACAAGTAAAAGTATATAAAAAACCGTGAAAGTTCAATCGTATTAAATGTCGCGACAGCCGCTAATGGCGCGTAATTGAAGAGTTCGAAAACAACAGGTGCCAGGAATCAAACCCTGACAGTTACGTGGCGCAGCTGCCGCACTATCGGGAATACACTATTTCTGTGTCGCATTGGGGATCGAAATGTAGAGAGATTTTCTTTAATTTCCAGACATATACACAATTCTTATAATATTTACTAGTCACTGAAGACCATGGAGGTGCGAGTATAATTATCGTAAATTAAATCCTACGCATTGTTGTGTTATTATTAGTGTATATTGACGCCAAGTTTTTTACTGGGTAGGCAGAAAACACCAAGTGACAAATACCTATATCGTTACAGACCCGACATGCATCTTTTATCACCCTATTCAAACACGCGCGCGGATTTCGTAAACTTCTGATTATAGGTCAACGCGTAAAGAATAAATAAAAGGAACATTGTTCACGCGACAACATTTCTATGTCATTAAAACGTAAACGTGTTAAGTAAACTTTACATTCAAATATAACTCACTTAACATCGAATGTTCGAGGACATGTTTCAATCAAAACAGCCATGAAACTGTCATTAAAAATAGCGTCAAATGTTCCACAGAATAAGCCAACATAAACACAAGCTTCGTGTATTGTGATATTCGTATTCTAATACGAATTACGTACGAAACCAACTGCAATTAATATCAAAACAACTATTCTATACTGGACACTTCGTCTCGTATCGAACGATCTGAATTGAACCTTAAACGTATAAGCATAGAGTCAAATTTGATTTGTCCATAGAACTGTTCTCGTAAGGGTCCAACTCACAATAAAATACTCTAGGTCAACCGCAACTCAATAAATATTTCATAGTATCGGTTTGAGAGCGCCGGACGTCCGGTGTTCGATCCCGCGCCCTTGGGGCGCCGGGGATAAGTTTTAGGGTTGCGACGGGGTTTTTCGAAGTTGGAGCTAACTTATCAAATGACAATTTGATTCTTTGATTCTAACATCAATGATAAAAACATTAAGTACATTTATCGATTTTGTGTTTATTTATTTTTTAGAAACTAGGTATAAGTTATATGTCCGACGTATAAAATTAAAAACACATGTTCCTATATTCGGGAAAGCTCTATGTCCAATAGTGGAGATCTGTTTGTCGAAATGATCATGATGATAATGACGTTTAGTGTGATAATGTTGTTTGTATAATTTTGAAAAATGGTAAAAAAATGCGTTAGGAATATGTAGGTACATTAAAATCATATGGTCCATACAAATAACACCTGCAAACACTTTTAACTTTCTAAAACTCAAGACAACCCAGCAATAACTTTAACTATAAAAGCCATGTCCAAGAAAATCACTTATTAAATCATCGGGGTCCACGCAACGGTCAAGAGGTGTTTTATCGGGATAATCCGGGATCACCGATGTAAACCCGTAATGAGGGTCAATAGTTCCCGTTTAGTTAACTGGAGGTTCATTTCGGGACTTCCTCGGGTTAGATGTTTGACAAGTAACACATTAGTTGATAATTGAGTTCATCAATGAACTCCTTCAGCTTTAGGGATAGAGTAATAATAATATTAATATCTTGGGCCACCCAAAATATAGAGCCTATTCCCAAATTAAATATCATTATTCATCATTATCAGCCTAATTCCGTCCACTGCTGGACATAGGCCTCTCCAATGGCACGCCACTGAGCTCGATCTTCAGCTCTACACATCCAACCACTGCCAGCCACTTTGCGTATATCGTCATTCCACCTAACTGGAGGGCATCCTACGGTACGTTTACCGAAATGCGGTCTCCACTTCAGAACACGTCTACTCCAATTAAAAATGCTGAAGATAAAATCGTAAACAAGATTATCGATAAAGTGTATTATTGTGTATATATATATACACACATTTCTAAAAAGTATTTTTTCTTCCCTTCACAAAAAAACGCTGATTTTCAATTATTTTTTGATTAGGAACTGAACTCACAACCTCTGGCTCCACAATCATTGCCACTAACCTCTGAACCAACAGGGGCAGGAATAAACGCCACCGTGTATACACAATATTTTGTTTACAGTCAATGGTTACGAAGCATTTAAAAGTAACAACTATACAACAAAAGGTTAAAAAAAAACAAATAACTAAATGAAGGGTGAACTTAATAAAACTTCAGTTGAGGTTTCGAACAAAATATCATTTGTACAGCCTCTGCCCACGTTTTACGCCTACACACCATGGGTAAGGGAGCGCGAATGACGTAAATTACTTCCAAAACATAAATTAAGCCACTTAACATCGTGTTTGTAATCTCCGAAGGGGTAGGCAGAACCATTCACCAGTTCTATTCGACTTTTCACCATGGAATGGGTGGCGTGCTTATTGCCATACATTGGGCATAGATCCAGACTCCGAGCCACTACTAGAAGGTCTAAGTTAGAAAATCCAATATTACTGCATTCGGGATTCGAACCCGGGACCTTTAGATCAGCAGTTGCACTTTTCAACCACTGGGCACGAGGCAGCCAAATATATTTACATCCATCAATAACCAATAAAGTCTTGTTTTTGTCTGAGGTAGACTTTTATATTTTTAATGACGAGAGTAACAAATAAGAGAGCAGTGAACGATGGGCACCTGTGACCAAGCTCCAATAGGAAGGTATTAATAGGACTACTAATATTAGTTGTTAATAAGACTATTAGTTAGTGCTAAACAGGTAACAAGAGCACATAAATGGATGCCAGTAACATTGGCTCAATTATTATATTTCAGTACTAGTGCAGTTACAGTCCT
This sequence comes from Elbella merops, assembly GCA_018244855.1. Taxonomy (NCBI): domain Eukaryota; kingdom Metazoa; phylum Arthropoda; class Insecta; order Lepidoptera; family Hesperiidae; genus Elbella; species Elbella merops. The sequence continues at coordinate 5,061 of DWMG01000517.1, forward strand.
ATTCGGCGCTAATTAACTTCCTATTCCTATTATTATCCACTGGCATGGTCATCTCTGAATTATTTCATTTATATTTTTATACCGGGCTTGTTTTTAAAGGATGCTCGCAATAATCTGCTTCCGCGGCTGGAAGCTAAGCTCAAAATAACTGGAATGCCCCATGTCCCAGGCTCCAATATTGATTAATCCATACAACATATTCAATTACAATTCATCGTAATCGTCAATCGAGGACCGAACGGTCTCAGGCCTTAAAATCGTAAAAATTAAATTTTGACAATATAATTTAAGCTCTATAATGTTTGATTTAAAGTTCAGTTTTGAATGGCAGCTATTGACGCGTGCAATTCAATGAAAGGTTCGCAGATATTGCTTGATAATGTTATGACTTTGTCCGTCTGTGTGTATAGCAGCAGTGGAAAACTTGGGTATCAAAGGATTATATAAAACGGGGTTTCATATTTGATATAAATTTATCGGATATAACAGGTTCTATAGATACCTAATATTGATTCAATGTTTATCAACGATAAGCTGGAATATACTATATATTTTTTTATAAGTGGGATTAAAAAAACACAGTCCGGTATGAGAAAATGAAATGATATTTTTATTTTCACATAATTCAATAATATTTATTCCGTAATCGACAATATAATTTGTATGTAAAGCAAATTAAAAATACAATTATTATAAATGTTACCATAATTTACGATTAATAATATACCTACCCCCCTTACTAAAAAATTCTAATCCTACAGCTTCACAAACAATTACTTTTGTATCCAAAAATTCTGCTATTATAACCAGATCTCCACAGACACACACGTGACATACGCCTGTAATCCTCGAAGGGGTAGGCAGAAGATTATAGTACTCACCCACATTTCACCAGTTACGTTTACGTTCCACAATGAAATAGATGGTGAGCCTATTGTCATGCACCGGGCACAAGTCTAGAGTTTGAGCCAATACTAGAAATTTCAAAATAGAAGAATTCAACAACACCCGACTCGGGAATCGAACCCCGGACCGATCAGCATTCGCGCCTGTAACCACTCGTCCAACGAGACACTCAACACGAACAGAATACTCATCGTAGCACAATACAGCACCAAAAACAAACGAAACCGGACGTCAACACTAGCGGGTATGACGACCGAAAGGGCGATTGGCTATAAAGATGATTGAACTAACTATCCGTAGATACGATTACAGAGCAAAAACTCCGCTAAGCCATCAAACTTGCGGCACCAATCGATCGACTTTGAACTCTATTCCAATCACCGTAAGGATCAGATTCAAGAAACATTTATACAATCAGCTGCAAAAACGATTAAAGCTATTACGGACTTTATTAACTTTTTACTTAACGGACGTATTGGTAGTGTAATTATAATATGAACGACTATAATATTTAATACAATACGTACAACTTTCGATATGTGTGTGTAATATGGGACATTTTAAAGTCATTCAATACCTAATGAAAATATATTAATAGGATATAATAATTATTAAGTTTGTGCTTGGCCGAAAGGGTATAGATATGAGTACCTACTAAATCCTACTAAATTTCACGTAATTATGTGCATGTATTAAATATATAGTATTTTTAATATATGCAGGTTTTCTCGTGTTGTTTTCCTTCACACACCCATTTTACTGAAGAGATGCGCGCCCAGATTGTACCCAGGACCTCCAAAGTAATGAATGAAAAATGAAAGCGCTGAATTTTGAACCAGTTTATTCAGAATATTATACATAATACCCTTTATGTGACAAAACACAATAAATATGACCGAAACAAACCATCACGAAACCCGAATCAAAAACATCATAAAACGCATGTTTAATAAACACCGACCATGTTCGGTATTATGCTGTTAATATAAACATAGAAACTGTATCAATACGTCCCTAATTATCCCGGCTCCAGATTTATCCCTAATCGTAATATAAATAAATCCCAAAAAAACAGCGATTAAGATGCCACATGGATCATATTTTGTTTTGAGAAGCTATTTCCAGTGAAATCGAAATAACACATTAACATCTCTAAGAAAATATCCAGAGCTGGAGCACTTGTTGCATACTCAGCTACCAACGAGTGCTAAATTATTAAATATATATATTAGTATTAATATAACTATCACGCAGGGCAATAATTCTTCTACCTACAACGTAGGTAACGTTGTAGGTAGAAGATATCCAGTGCCAATTCTACACTTACAGACTGTCTGCTTTTTCTGCATTCATCAATCGAACGATGTTTTTTGGGTATTTTTCATACATATCATTCATACGTTGAAATGACATATAACTCGTACTTAAATGAATGTTTAAAAATCGATAACTCAAGATTCTAATATATGTATGTAGATATGCCTATTGCTGTATTGCAATCTGCCGCAAAGCAGCTAAAGATATACTGCATGTGTATCGGTAGCTAAAATACTAATATTTCAATATGTGCCAAAATATCGTTTGTAGTAAAACCGCTCCCTGTGGAACAGTGCAATAATGTGCTAGGTGTTGATATTTTAAAATTGATGTTTTGAATTTATTATTTTTTAGACTTATGACGCTTCACCGTGCGGCGTTACTTGGAGACCCAGTAAGTAGAGTTATGACTGTTGAATCAACGTTTTTCACATCTTTATTAATATCATAACAATATATTTTTACGACACGACCATTTTAAACAAATCCCGTTATTTATGGTTTATTTCCGGAGGGAGTTATATAAAATGTTAATATTGGAAGGGTTCAAACCTGGGAAGGTTTTGCCAGCCGCGGCCTATTAAGAATATTTCACTAACGTTACCACAATCCCTACCATTTATTAATCAGTCTACCAATAAACCTGATAAAAGATGATAATAAATAAATAATAAGAGTAACAGATATGACCTAAACTCTACTGTTCTTGACTCTACATTTTGATGTTACTAGAAACTTATGGAAGTTATTTTCATAGTTGGCATTTTCATAACCCGAAAAACCAGCTATCTATACTCGCCAGTGAAAACCATGTTCCTGAAACGTTTCATTGATTATTTTAAGCCAATCCCAAAAAAAGGCTTTCAGAAATTCGCCGAAACTCAGTAAGAGCGAAAGAAATATTATCGCTCGTGTTGTATGATAAGGATTGCGCAGACATATCGAACAAAGAAAGCGGCAGTCTTCATCTCGCGGCGACAGAGACGCTGATATCAGAACACCATATGTGCGAGCGAGACCAACACACACCCGATAACACGTCAATACGTTCCTTTTCAGCACCACACACGATTCTTTATCTTCGCACGTTGAAAATAAAGTCGTTTTTCCCGTATTCCGTTTAATGGAAAACCGATACCACATCAATATGTTTTACGACGACGCGGCTACTTGAAAGTGAACTCTATACTGTATCGTTAAGGTCGATTTTTGGAGTTTGGGAGTTTTTAAGAAGGCGTTCTCGATATCTTGCAAGATAGTGAGGGCGTTCAGGTTCGATCGGAGTCGATATTTGTATTGGAAAACCGACTGTATGGATAAGCGACGAAGGCTTTCCAAGGCGTGCCCGCTACCGACACGCCCAGGTCTTATGTGGATATAAGGACACATAATTTAACTTATAATAGAAAGATAATAGAAAGAATCTTCGAATTGATTTTTAACGTCCCAAGTCAAGTACCTTTTACTTTGGCTTAAAGGTTCAAGAGACGGAATCTTTTCTCCCAATCACTAGCAATGTACTGATTTTGGATACGAAATCGGGAAGGCTTTTAGTTATTTCGACTGCAACATATTGTTTACGATAGTGCAGAAACACTATCGTTAAGGCGTTATATTTCAGTTCTTCGGGATGTGATCAGTGATATCACAATCAATAGAGCAATGTATGAACCTTTCAATTTCATTATAAATGTCTAAAAGCAGCAGCTCTCGCTAGATAATGAGACATTAAAACATTAAGATCGTACAAAGGATGTGAATCCTTTAATAATATGAACAATAAATAACTACTGGTGTAGGTTCGTGTATGAAGAGAGCAATGAATGTGGAAGAAGCACTACAGGTCTGTAGGTATGGATGGAGATTTAGCACGCGGTGATCTCTGCCTACTCCGTAAGTGACCTGGCGTAACGATGTAATAATAAATAACAACTACAAAAACAAAACAGATTTTTTTTGTTTTTTTGTTGAAGGTGTATAACTAAGTAGGTATATTATTTTCTCCCTAACACCTTTTGTGGGCACACTGGCAGTTTCGAATTACGGCCTGTTAAAAAAAAGGAAAAATCCAAACGTTGACATTTCAAATCGCCGCCGTTAATTCGTATTGAGTTTCATAAACAATTGCGCGCTAAAACAATAAAGCTATATTTGAATAGAGAATAATCGAATCGGATTCAGTTGGCTCATTACAATGCGATTCGAATTAAAAACAATATAAAAACAAAGACCAACGTCAATGGTCGCTGTTCGGGAGTTAGAGCTGCGTTCAATTTAAGCTGTGTTCAATTTATGCTGCGTTTTAAAATTACATTTCTTTGAAGGTCTCTACAGGGTCTACACACAAATATACTACATTGCAATTTATTTTACAAGAGCCTTCGATTTATTGGTTAAAAAACAAAGATTTTTTAATTTTCACTTATCTTTCATTTTCATTTTCACTTTTTACTTTAGTTACTATAGCTATCATTATACATTTCATCATCAGTCCAGTGCTAGACGGAGACCTCTGTAATGAACTCCGTCGCCTTGTTTTTGGTTATATTCCCGCCCCAGAAAAAAGTTTTTGTGATTATCAGATGAGCATTTGTTCTGGATAGTGTAAAATTATATATTATTTGTTCATCAGCTGTTTGATTACAAGAGCAAAGGTTCTATCTGGCTTGAGTTCACATAGTCATGTGTGAATCGTTAACATTTTCTCAATCTATGAATGATATAAATATATAATATTATATTTTAAGCATTTATTTAGATAATAATGTAGGTCTATTTTCTCTCATTTATATTAAAGGTGTGACCCACTCGTATATACATCAGACCTGCAAGTACTCCAACATCCAAGAATAGTAGCTTTACCTTTATTCGCTCAAACACTCTCTCTCTCATGAAAACACTGAGAGTATCTAGTTTTAATACATCAGCTGTATTAAGCAGCAGAAATATTTCCTTATATGCTTTTTTGAATATTTTTCTCTGTATTTATCAATGGCGCATTTATGTAGGCACAAAATGTGTATAGGGTGATGTAATTATTGACACTTGCGTTAAAGACATCTGACACCACAACGTCTAGATGACGTCACACAATACAAAACAACTTAGATAGCTTTAAAAAAGCATGTTATACGAACGGAATCGTACCAGAAACGTTCGAAAGCGAATGATTTGAAAAAGTATAAAAAACAGGCTCCGTTCGTTCACAGCGCGCCGTTCACTGGCGATAGCACAAAGAACAATTTGTGTTCAACATTGACTGATTCAAGCGATACATCACTAAAGGCGTTTTCTATGAAAAATTGCCATAATCGACTTAAAAACTCATTAGGCGAAGACAAAGAGAGGCCGCCGTCATTGGTAATAATAATATCCAGTTCCCGATCGGGCTGATTGCGTTTTTTGTGTTTGACGATTTTAATTCCGGCATCTTGGGTTTTTGGGCATCAAGCGGTAATGCGCTGGTGGCATCTGTTCGGAGCTGATGTGGAAATTTTCAATCCCTGATATCGATGTATAAGATATGCTATGTTGTAATTGTTGTGTTTAACGATGTGGTCTCTGAGCGACAGTCCTTAAATACATAAAAAAGGAATATGTTAAACGTTTCATAGACAGCTACTCTTTTGCTGGCCGGAAAATATCTTTAGTTTTTGGGTTGGATGAAAATTCCGCTTAGATTCTTATTATTATTACTCTCCGCATTCGCGTACGTGTATGAAGAAAGTGATGCATGACAATGAATAAGCATCTTATGTCTGTCAAAACAGAGGTATTTGGCACTCAGTTGGCAGATCAGACATTTAAGTATAGATATTTGATACATAATGCTCTCTGCCTACCCCATAAAGGACCTGGCGTGATGATGTAAAAATAATAAATTTAATTCTAACATCACATAAAGCCTTACAATATCTTGCCAAACGAATCAACACGGCTCGTAATGGCCAGTAAAGACTTCGATTATGAAATAACGCTAGGGCTTTGAAAAAAAAAAAAACAGACTATTATTGTTATAAAAACAATGTATTTGCATGTTCGAAATGAACAAAACTCACAATGGCCGATATCCCGCGGGAAGGCACACGTCCAACGTCATTGCCACTACATTCACGACGTTTGACAGCGCCGGAAGTGGCGTGAGGGGATGGAAAATCATAAACAAAATTAATAAATTAAGAGGAAAAAAACCCGACCCATATTTGAATACGGCGCGACAATTAAAGGTGTGCTCGCGGACGGATTTAAAAATACAATGCTTTATTCAAAATGAATGAAAAAAAACTCTGTCGCGTCGCTTTTGAATTAAACGACAAGATAATTAGGGTCCCGCGTCACATTCACGAAAACCACGTGGGTTAATAAAGATCACAACATCAATAAATATCTTCGATTCTGTAACTATTTGTTAATATTTTTGTCTTGTTAAACATAGGCACTCGTATTTTCTGTAAATTATCGAAAATTTTATTTTTTTATATATTAGTCACGGTGTAACATACTATACATGGTAATTACAGCCTACAAGTACCTATATGATAATTTAATCTTAACTGGCAATGGCAATTTTTGAAATTTGACAAAAATCATAAAAAAACAACTACTTGAAACGATACGCATGATGATTTTTTTTAAAGAAGCTGTTAAGATCCATTTAGGCATACATTTTCATTCTAGACATTTTTCACCTCTATACATATCATCAGTGCCAGCGAGAACTCATCCTTACCAAATTATTGAATATTTATCTCCCGTATTTGAATAAGTGTTGCATTAATATTCTTTTGTCACGCGTCTGAGCGCATTGTCTCGGGACTTATTGGCTCATTTGGTGACACGTCGCCTCAGTTGGGATTTGAATCTTTCATATCGAAATCGAACTGAATCGATTCTCTCCTGTGTTCTAACCACCGTGTGTCACATATTGACCATTTTTATTTAATATTTACTCTCAAATAAATATGTCGTTAGTGAAGGAAGCTTAATAAACGAGGAAAGACTGTTAATTAGGTAAAAAATCTATACAATGAAGTACTCATATTATAAGTAATATTTCCATAAATTGCATAGGAACGCCTGTTGCAAACAACTATGAAGATCTAAATTTAAAACAATCCACTCAAATAGACAACAGCAAAGCATTAGACTTTGAATTTAATTGTAAGTATAAAAATCCTATTCACTCATAACATGACCCTAAATATGACAGCATTTAAATGAGTATTGAACAAAAAGTCGACTGTCACCAAAGAAAAACATCTCGACCGTCGCTATTCGGGCTCGGGCCGAACAATCGAGAATATCATCCATAGTAATGACGTAATCGATTGATTTCAGTTGACGCGGGAGGTCTGGTGGCGGACTTGCTATTAACATACGTAATTCGACGGTACACTGCTGCGTGGGCGCTTTTGTTCAAATCATTCAAATATATCATTACTCTGAACACATTTTACGGCCACCGTTTCACCAGTGACGTGAAAAAGAGTAGCTTTAACATATTAAATGTAGAGAATAGTGTGTCAACTATAATTGAAACTAGAATAATCTTACGTGTCAGTTTTAAGTTCCGTGACAATTAAATCGAGTTTATATCATATTTTTTTAGATGCTTAACATACGGTACAACCCTGACCAAAAGGTAATATCACAATCAAATACTTGACTAACATATAAGTATTTAGTTCTTTGTAGTCCCATACAGTATTTTAGTTAGAGACATCTACAATTTATATTCTCGAGCACAAATCTACATATTAATGTCTTACTAATTACAAGTTTGATCGTCAGCTTTTACTTCCTTCGACCTGAGCCTAGAAATATTTTTCCTCAATACCTTACGTGGCACTGCAGCATCAGTATCAATAACTTAACTCGCCGTTCGTGAGACTGGTGGAAAATAACACGTAATACGGAAGTGATGAGGCGTCGCGATCGTGTCCCGATACTCCCGATCCCGAATAATAGGGGCGATTGTGTGAGTAATGGCCGCACAAATGTGTCATTGTTGTCTTTTTTAAAGGGTTCCTGTGATATCCGCTAAAGATCCATCGATTAGACGACACATGTCTTATGAAACTTATGATTTTTTATTTGTGTTATCAGTTTTAAAAGTATCGGTAGTATAGTATCGGTAAGTATAGTTCGGTTAAGGTCATTGGAATGTATTCATTGTTTTAGATGCTTCTGTTTTAAAATATTAGCCTATTCTGTCTGTCTCTTTAATTCAGTTTGGTTAGTTATATTATATCCAATACAATTATTCATAAATCCATTTTTTTAAATATCGTTTTCGTTATAATACAAAAAGTATCTGCGTGTCTTACGCGAGAGAAGTTTCATGTGTCACATAATTTGCTCTACTCAGAGTTGCTATGCACTGCTGAAACATTCACTAAACTGTCATTTCAATTCTAATTTTACTCTCGTTTCACCATAAACAAAAATTGACAAAGAAATGAAATATCTTAGACTCATATTTGCATAGACTCCCGCCCGCCAGTTGTCTATTGTCACAAGATGGCGTGACGTTTGAAAATTAGATGGGACATGTAATAAAAAAATATTGTCAATCATTCTCACTTCTGCCCCATTGTGCGGAACCCCAATATGAAATAAAAGTAATATCGCGTCACAACGAACGAATCCGACATTACCGGTAATCGTGTTTTATGAGTTTCGCGCCAAAACAGAAAAAAACATGGCGCTGGTGACACGTATCCTTGTAAAGTTAAAATTGAACGCATCCCAATTAGGTACGTGTATATAAACCTACTTATAATTGAAATCTTCACCTTGATATTTTTTCATCAGCATTTTTCCGCAAATATATCAATAAAAATATGTCAGTAAATTCAATGTTGTATATCAAGAATATTTCTTATTGTTTTGTTAATTTATGAAACTCTTTCTCTGCATTAATATACTCGAATATTAATTTTAGAATACCTGGAAAAATAAAAAGAGATAAAAACGTACACACTTAATAAGTTTTGTAATTATTGACCATAAGATTCAATCTAATTATGTTATGTAAATATCAAATTTGTATTCCAAAAGTTACGAGTTAACTTCTATAACATTGATATACACAAATAACACTTTTATTACCGAAGCGATCGCATGAGCGGCCTATTATAATAAATCATTATCATAAATTTCCGTTCAATATAATGACGACGTTGTCCAACAAATTTTTATCAATAGCATTGCGATATTTCGTTTGAAATTAGAATCAGTAGTGTATCCGCTTCCGTTCGATACTCGAACTGCGCGTTCGAATTAAGAACGCGTTCCAAATAGATGATAAGCGATACAGATAGCTACTAAATGTTTAAATGATTTGTTGTAACGATCGAAATTGGAATTTATTTAAAAAGTGGTGGGTAAGAACACCTGAGGTGTATTTATTTTTTAATTTTTTCTTTTTTTTGCAACGTTCGGAAACAAGATAGCAAGGGAAGAGGCAATAACCATTAAAAGCTTGGGGAAGACCGTTGCGAAAGTTTTCTTTTCAATAACGCGTCTAATATTCAAATTAAGGCACTAAGGCGGAATGCTTGGCGATATATCATCGAAGCTAATCAGATTTTTCCTTCGCGCGTTTCAGAAGCGTTGGAATTAAACAGGGAAGATAATTTACTAGTTGCAACACGAAATCGCTTTTAGGATAAAATGTTTTGCTATTTCTCGAAACACTTACATTTTAAATGGTATTACATATGAATGGAATTTTATAAAAATATATCATAGACGATTCAGTAACGGCAAAAATAACAAAATAATCTATGCTGTACTATTTTTTTATTCCACATTCCAACCAAAACATCATCTTAATTTTTTTTCTATCACGGTTGTGAATGAGCCAATATAATAAACATACGAAATTCAAATAACTCAAGACCATAGACAATAAATCAAAGAGCTCATTCAAAATTCACGAGCACACAGCCCGTACATACGTATATAAGTAATATATGTTCAAAATATTCGCTCAAAGTCAATTCCGAGGCGGTGTAATCCCGCGCGATACTTGCAAGCTCTCAATACTCCTGAGCGCCATAAAAAATAATTTAAATTGCTCTTACAGTGACTCCTATCTAAGGACATTTGCATACTAAAATAATGCAAAAATCTATGCGCGGGAATCTGGCCGCGTGTCCATTGACGTGTGACGTGCGATTGACGAAAAGTGCTTTTTGGGAACTTACTTTAAACATACATATAATATTATATAATACGTAAAAATTACTTTTTTAGAAAATAGATTTAAGCATATAATAATATAATATAATACTTTTGTCATATTTTCCACACACGGCCATGTGATTCCATATTAGGTTCAAAGCGAGCCCATGTTATTGTAACTAGTAGGCTGACTAACAACATATCATCATCATCATCATCATTATCAGCCTATTCCCGTCCACTGCAGGACATAGGCCTCCCCAATGACACGCCACTGAGCTCGATCTTCAGCTCTTTGCATCCAACCACTGCCAGCCACTTTGCGTATAACAACATATATACATATTAATATATACTTATAATAAGTATATAAATATATTTTTTTTGCACATAGTTACAAATACCTACTCATATTCATCACACAACTATTACTTCTAGACGGGAATCGAATCCACGACCCAGTTTAACAGTCAGGGTTACTAACCACAAAGGGACATTGAAAAACCTACACACATTAGAGTTGTCCATAATATTCTATAAAACGTAAAAAGTCTGCCAACCCGACTTATTCCTTATCTTGAATATTGACATTGAAATACAATGAATACAACATTGAAAGAATAAAAAGAATAGTAATAATGATGTTAAAAAGCATTTTCGTAGTATTTTCTTGTTTAATATAATTTGTTCTTAAATAACTTAAATAAGAATAAATAATAGTATTTACTATGCCGTCGATTAATTTCTCAATTCTTTTTGTTCACAGGTAAACAAAAAAAAGCCAGTACAAAAGACACATATGGTTTGCGTTTATATATAATTAATACATCACATTAATATCATCCTCGCCTTTTTAATATAAAGCATAGTGAATAATAATTTTTTTTTTTTTTTCCCAATACGGTATAAAAAAATGCCGTGACGTCCATAACCTATGAGGAGTGGGCAGTGGATACGTAGCTGCATTAGACGCGTGGGGCAAAGAAATTTTATGTGTTATTTTTTTCTTGTTTTGAAATATGCGCGCCGTTACGATATTTATTGCCTCCATGGCGGTTTTGTTCGGAAATAATGAGGTTTTGTTCGGAAAGGGCAATTTAAATGTGCCTTGTACATTGAGTCTTTACGCTTTAGGGGTGTTTCTGAACGTTTCCTTGGTCGATCGACTGGAGATAGATTAAAAAATAAAAACCTTTGGGCGCCATCATGGATATTTTATGACTATACGCTCCACAGCCGTGATACTTACTTACGTTTCAGTTATAATTTTTTGACAGAAATTCTGTTCGAAAATTTAAAATCTGACTTAACAAAGTAATACACGTGCAAATTAAATAAAATGCAAAAACTCAGCAATCTTAATAAAAAACAACACTCATAAGATACTAAAAACAAAATAAATAAACCGCCCTCTATGAATAAATAAAAGATATCGCTTGAGAACATTAAAAAATAATAATAATTGTAACATCCATTTCCGGACTTATCGCGAGAATTTGGGAAAGAAGCGAACATTCGGCTGATACAATAAAACGTACATCTCATAAGTGTTGATGTGCGATAACGAGCGCGATATAACGACGGTATCCGCGTTATTTTTATATTAATTAAACAATTAACAGCGGCAAGTGTACCGCGACCGGGTCGACAACCGGCGTCGATACGAGGGCCCCCGAATTCACTTCCATATTAATTAACCAAAAGAAAATTAAAATTATTACCATTTTAATTGTGGTTCAGTAGATTTTGAACACCAATTAACCACACCTCATGCTCCCTAATACATAATATTAATATTAAGAACAACAAACTATGAATCATGTGTGTATGACACATAGGTCAAGCGAAAATAATTAATTAGTAATGAAACGTTTAATTAATAATAAATCTCATTAATGGTTTATAATATTACAATATTAAAATATATTGCACTCGAAATCGAAATGATGATCCGAGATGCTAATTAAAAATTCGCAGATAACAAATCACTAATTACTGGCCGAATATAAACGGAGCGTCCATCGCGACGCGTTAAAAACTTTCTAAAGCACCGTTTTAAAAAATATCGAACCCTAACGAAATTCGAACGTTAATTCAAATTAAGGTTTACGGCACTTGTAATTCTAAATTCAAAAATTGTATTAATATGAACAATAACCGTCGTAACGTTTCGAACAATAATTTTTCACATAAAAAGCAGAGCGGGCATTCTAATAGTTAATTTGCACTTTATAATTATGGGTGTATGGTCGATTTTCGTGTAGCTGCCCGCATAACTAGCGATCGTAATACAGATAAATGATAATTAATTAAAAAGCGGGTATCCGAAACGTCGTCCGACGGTTACCAAACTTCGGAGCCAACGGTTCGTACCGGCTACCCGCTACCCAAGATTGCTACAATCGTACCGATTGTTCTTTTATTGCCTCCTTTTTTCTTAGTTTTTAATTAGTTATACACACAACTTCACTGTGTACACTATTTTATTAATTATTAGAAACAGATTGGAAAACATCTTAACCAAAATGGAATCTCTGAAATATTACTTGAGTCCACTGCTGGACATTAGGCCGCCCCTAAGAAGTTTTTCACAAAATATTCATCATAAAAATAATAAAAATAAAAAGTCTAATACGAACAATATCATAAGCAAATATCACAAGGCAATCCCTTAAAATCAAAGACGTTAGTCAAATTACAATGGGGTATAAAGCAACCTAGATGTACGAAGACCTCTAAAAGGGGATGGCAGAGTGAGAAATACAAGAAGGGAACAAGACACAACACGATATGATAATAATAACTTATTAAATACACTTTAACATAAAGTCGTATCTGACCGTTGAAACGTCACACGTAAGTGTCACACAAATCTAATTTCGAACAAAATCAAATACTCGTATGTTAAATAACAGCGAAGACATATTTTCTCACAGCACCCATTAAAAATTAATATGCGAATAATTAAAATCTATCAATCCCCAAACCCCTTTGCGTCGATAAATTAAAAAAAAAATGGGTCGCCATTAAAGAAACCAGTCTTGTTACGAACTCGGAACCCTTACATTGTTCTATGATTTATACGACGTACATATGCTAATATCCGGGTGAATATATGCGTTTTCAATAATTATCGGATATTATTTGGTAACCGGTTTTATTCTCATTAATATGCACGTAAAAATATTATGTCTAATTTCTTTTGGTTCTCACGACGACTGCTACCTCGAATTTGTATCGAGGCTTGTCTATTCGATATCGTAATACATTATCGATTCGCTTCTATACATTTAGTATTTTTCAATATAAATTATAATACGTCAATAAAATAAATGATAGAAAATGGTCTTATTTAAGTTGTCGCAAAAAATAAAAGTTTAAGTGACCAGTTCGTTTAGTTATCAGTAACTGGTCAGCCAGGTACCTACTATGTATTCTATACAATGAAGCACAGTAATGTATGTTTATTCTATTGTCTAGGTATAAAATTGTGTACGAGTATGTGTTTAGATAAATCTATTTATATATATGCAGCAGTGATAGCCTTGTGGTTAAAAATTCAGCCCCTCACTCCGGGGGTGGTGGGTTCAAACCCATGGCGCGCACTTCTTTACAAA
>DWMG01000518.1:0-19085 GCA_018244855.1 Elbella merops
TGGACGTACGCCACCCGCCTCACCCTCACGTTAGGGGTTAGACGCTTTCCGTACTTGGAGCGAATATTTACAGCGCAACCTAAATATAGCGTTCCGCTGCTCAGCTGGCACGGCCGGGGGAGGGTAGGCGGGTAAACATTCCCCCCACTCGTACAACACCTAGCGTAGGGTGGCCATTGGGAAGCTAACGCTCGGAGCGAGCGGACGTCTCTTGTTTTATGCACAAGTCGATCCGCGACCATGACCGTATGAAGCGAGTTGTAGAGGTGGATGCTCGCGGCGGCAGTAAAGACGTTTTCAAGGCTAAGATATAAACACATGCTACGGTCTATTTTACACATTCATTTGTTTCTCAAATTAAAAAAGCAGTCGTTCCAGGTAGGAGTTATTGCGCCCGGTATTACTATGATATTGTCGTATAAAAGTAGTATGATTAGTATGCCTAAAGAAGACTACATTCGCTAGACATGTTATTTTATTACACCCTTACGTATTACGTATGGATTTATTCGGCAGGTTCGTACTATTTCTAACATGGCGAATAAAGTAAGAACACAAGAAGTGTGCGAAATTACAGAATTCTCTTTCAATATTTTGTTTCCACGTAGTGATTTAATATGTATGTATTTTACGTGCGTATGCAACGCAGTTTTTGTGTTCAACGCAGTTATCAATTATTACGGTTCATTTTAAACTAAGTAGATTTTGGGTACATGAAATTTAATTTATTTGTTTCCTTGTAAGTTCCTTGACTGCTTCATTGGCTGAGTATTTGGAAGCGCGACTACCGATCGAGAGATCCTGGGTTCAATCAGCGAGTCGGATATTATTGGATTTTTTATCTTGAAATTTCTAGTAGTGGCACAGTATCTGAATATAATATGCCTGGTGCATGGCATTAGGCTCACCACCTATTCATAGTGGGACGTAAAACGCAACTGGGGAAACGTGGGAATGTACTCCTCTGCTTACCTCTTCGAGGATTACAAGCGTGATGTTATTGATTACGTATGCTACGTTTTCTTGTAAGTTTTCCTTTTTTGAAGTTTGCTTCCATTACGTCTATATTCCAATAATGACTTATTTAGATACTCGTATTTGCGACATTAGGATCAATTTACTCCGACATAAGACTACTGTACACAATGAGATTAATCCTTAATGACACATCTGATAAGTTGTTTGTTTATACCGAATACGCTGCCCTCTTTTTCTGTGGTTCTACGTTGGTGCCGCGGCCACGTGGGTGCGTTTATAAATTAACGGCAATGACGAATAATATACAATAACAAATTATATATAGAAGTTTAAAATGAGTGTACTGAGTTGCAGATGTTTCAGTTATTATGGCATTAAGTGATACACGTGGAGATATTGTTTACAACAAGAATGTTGTGTGTTATTATTTATTTATTGGACTTTTTATCCGTAATCTTTGCGAAGCGTATTCGTAATTATCTATTCAATAGTTATACTACGGGGGCGAATTCTAGAAAAAGGCCTACTTATTAAAAAATCAGTTGCGTTTTACTATATTATCGATACAAAATGTCTGAATTCATTAGAAGATTTAAGTATAATGAATTTATATTCATTATTTATATATACGATTATGGTTAAATTAAAGTACTAGCTGCCATTAAAGTATATTCGTGTGAATGATATTGAAAGATTACCTAAATCTTTCAGAAGCATCCGTTGATATTGCGACTCCTACATAAACGCACCCCAACGTCTCTGAAATTGTTTGGGTAATTCTCTCCGTTGAAATGGAGGCTGTAAAGCGCGCACTGTATTTCATGTTGCTTTTTGTCTGATGTTCCATGTTGTATGTTATTTATATCTCTCCATATGTACGTGTGATAAATTACAAAATGTAATATTTTGTATATTTATTTATTAAATTAATATTTCTGATATGTGTTCGTTTCTTTGTTCACTAGAGCTGTGAACGTAAATTGCTTGGCTTTTGTACTATAGCGCCATTATCATATTAATATTCGTACCTATAAATTTATAAAGGTTAACATGAAGTGATTATGACTAGTATTCAAGTTGCTCATTATTTAACTTATATTCAATCTTTATACTATTTAGCAAATCAGGTTAAGCTGTAAAACCGTGGATTACAACAAGGTTAAAATCTAAAGTTAACGTGACTATACATAACAATTTCATCAATTTCAAACGCTTCAAAGTTTCAATTGGTGGGTGACTTGAAACTTGAGCGCCGCCCACGCTCCGTCTAAATTGTCGAGAATAATGACACGACGTGAAACTTTTAGGTGGAAATATAAATAAATTGTTATCGTTTGTTATTACAACGAGAGTTACTGAGCGGGAGCAACATTAAGACAAAAAATATAATTTTAAAATAGTCGGTGACTAAAATTTTTTTTATAAATAGTCATTGTGTAAACAGTACTCAAAAACAGTTTATGAAGAACTTTGTTTACACGATTACGTTACTATTGTTGTTACAGTTAACTTGCGATTGCGACGCGGACACAATAAAAAGTTGACCAATAACTGTAGCTTGATAATATACAGAGAGCGAGCCACATCAGTGGTGTATTTAGGCATGTCGTTGTCATTTATTAAAGTAAGATGTGGCGACTAAGGAAATCTTCAAGAAAATACCGACCTTAGAAATACACTAGTGCCTAATTAGCGATCTAATAATGGACACGTAATTAATTTCAACTTAGTCTTAATTAGGAAATATTCCACATAAACTGAGAAGACAAATTGATGTAATTAAATTAGATATATACGGAACATTCCTACCTACATCTCCCGCCGTAGCAATTTTTTAATATACGTAATTTATCATAAAAAGAATTTGTCTCCCAAAAAATCTTATTTAGAATTGACGTAACATTGAAAACGATTAACTCAATGCCATTTTTCGTCTGATGAGAATTTGCGTTGCCGCGCTGCCCTGAAAATTAATATTGATTCTAATCCGTTAGATGTGCTTAGTGTGCACATCATATCATCATCCTAAGTCCACTGCTGGACGTAGGCCTCTCCTAAGACTGAGCATGTATTTGGGAATGCGACTAAGTGTACCTACGGTCGTGTTAAATGATAATTTACGACAAATTGCAATGAAGCTTTAGTTCCACTATGGTTAGTTTTACGATGGTTACTTATCTTCTATGAATGTTACTTCATGTAATTATAATATAATAATAATAATCCACCCATTATAATTCCACTGTTGGAATATGGGTCCCCTCTGATATTGAGAGGGTTAAGGCCATAGTCCCCCACGCTGGCCAAGTGCGGGTTGACAGACTTCACACATCTTAGAAATTATTTTTTTTATAAATTCTAAGGTGTGCAGGTTTCCTCACGATGTTTTTCTTCACCGTTACCTAGTGATATTTAAATTTAAAACACACTTTTGTAAAGAGGTGCGCGCCCTAGATTTGAACCCACCACCCCCGAAGTAAGGGGCCGAATTCTTAACCACTAGGCTATCACTGCTTCATGTAATTAGTATGGGTTTACTCATATGCCTATACAACCTTATTGTACAAACTTTCCATTGTTTTGAATATATAATTGTTTTAGTAAATTAGATATGTAATTTTAGGACTAACATTGTGCGAGGAAAGATAAAGATAATATTATTTTTCGCTGTCATTTTTTATCTTTTTGTTATCTCCTAACATTATTGAATGTTAAAAGTGTATTTATTAATAATTTCGCAGTTGTTCGTAGGTAGCCAGGGGCTATATACTAAAGTACGTAACAGATACAAAGAACTTGTGGGAGGTTGGCATAAGTTTCGACAGAGAAATTTAGTAATATTACGTATGGCGACAACTTTAAGATGTTTAATTAATTATTACAGTTATTATGTACGTTATTATTAAGGTTATTTAAAATATTTAGTAGTTATTATAATTAAAAGTATAATTGATACGAGTATGTAAACCACGATTGCGTTGAAACGAAGTAGTTAGCGGTTAACAAGTTTTATTAATTCTTCTTCCTATTCGTATGCTCTTGGCAGAGCAGTCGCGGTCAGGATCATGTGGATTATAGCCATATGTGGATTATAGTCCAGCGAAGCGGAGGTCTCCCTCGAGATCTAGTTCCATCCACTCTACCCTGTACCACAAGGCGTTCCATGGCGTCTCCACGGCGCGTTATATGACCAAAGTAGCGAAGAATTCTGGTATGAACTATGGTGGAAAGGCGGGTCTTTATGCCGAGTTCTTTAAGAATGGAGACGTTTGTGCGGTGTTGGGTCCACGATATACGCAACATTCGTCTCCAGCACCACATTTCGAGTGCATCAATTCGCTGACTTTCCCTTTCTTTTACGGTCCATGTTTCCGCGCCGTATAAAAATATGGGGAATACTAGAGCCCTTACGAGTTTAATTTTAGTGGCTTTAGTGATGTTACGGTCCTTCCATATTTAATATTTTTATTTCTTATTTTATAATATGCATAGAGGTATTATAAATAGATTAGGGAATAGTTAAAGCAGTGATAGCCTAGTGGTTAAGACTTCCGCCCCTCACTCCGGGGGTGCTGGGTTCAAATCCATGGGGCGCACCTCTTACAAGAGTGCGTTTTAAATTTAAATAGCACTTGCTAAAGGTGAAGGAAAACATCGTGAGGAAACTGCACACCATAGAATAAAAAAAAGATTCTAAGGTGTGTGAAGTCTGCCAACCCGCACTTGGCGAGCGTGGCAGACAATAGCCTTAACCCACTCAATATGAGACGAGACCCATATTCCAACAGTGGAATTATAATGGGTCGATATTTATTTTTTTTTTAATTTTTTTACGGCAATCTGGTTTATTTGTATACGTTTTATCGCTGTTAATTTTCGCCGCCGGTGAAAACCACACCTTATTTCATAGCAAAACTTCCACGATTTTCGCGGCCGCGACTCGGTAACTTTTTTTGGTATTTTGGTTTACTTTGTTCGCACAGGAACAGCGCGCGAGTTGCGAAAATATTAAATAAAAAACCTCATACTTTTTGGACAGCTTGACGGATATTAGACTTCAGCGGACAGTTGTAATGAAATTGCAATATTAACGTTCCGTAGACATTTTTTTGTATTGTCTCGCGGGAATTTTGACTTAGCCCGCGCTAAAGATCTTAATAATACCCAGATAAAACATTCCGGGCGAAATTTGGGTAGAATTGTCTTTCCTACCTAAAATCCTCTAATTGACGTGTTGAAATGTAACCTGGGATATACATTGAAATTTAAAAAAAACGTGCTTAAATAAAATATGTCTCAGAAAAATCGATCTAACGAGGCCTATATTTCCTTTTTAACAACTCACTCATAAATATTTCCAAATACTCTTATTCAAATAAAGAACATTAAAAAAACGTAACATCACGCCTGTAATTCTCGAAGTGGTAGGCAGAAGAGTGTAATACACTCCCACATTTCACTAGTTACTTAATAATATAAGAATTTTGATACCATTATTCGTATATATATATGTAGATATATACTCGTATAATTTATATCGTTATTCGTATCAGTAAGGACTTAATTGAAAACGAATGTGACTTTATGAATTTTAATTTTGTACTAAGTATAATTCTTACGTAACATAAACGTATATTCACGCCTCTAATCCCTGAAGTGGTAGGCAGCGAAGTGTAGTTTTCCAACGTTTCACCACTTACGTTAACGTCCCATGAAATAGGTGGTGAGCCTATTGCCATACACCGGGCGCTCATCCAGACTCCGAGTCACTACTGACAATTCTAAATTAGAAAAATCCAATAGTACCCGACCCGTGATTTGAACCCAGGACCTCCCGATCGGCAGTCGCGCTTGCAACCACTCGACCAGCGAGGCAGTCAAATATAGTAAATATGTTGCGCTATGTCATTAAATCGACTACGCGTAACTTCAACATGCGTACCCACGTATATATGTAGGTGCACGTGTAAATATTAATCCAATTTCCTAATACGAAAGTAGCGTAGTGCGCACTGCCCGTGTCTCGGTGCGCTGAGCGGCCGGTGCGTTCAAAATAAATACTGCCACGTGTCGCTCGGGACATTAAGACCACCGTCAGCAAGTAAATCTACACGGAAAACTGAGATTTTTTGTTTTTTACACAGACCGTATTGGACTAAGTAACAACCGTAACAACTTATTGGACTAAGTAAAATTAAGATACTGTTAATGGACTTTGTTTTGTTATTTTTCTGTTTATTGTTTGAAAGTTTAAATAAAGCGTTCCTGTTCTAAAAAGTTACAGCTACAGTTGAAAAAATTGAAAACATGTTAATACTATTTTTTGAACTATTTTCTGTAATAAATTAATATATGAGCTTTATGTCATATTTTTATTTAGAAGTCTGTACCATTATTTTTTTACAAAGTTATTAAACCTAAGTTATATTAATAACAGCTGCACTACATGAGGGAAAAAATCACTCTATGATAAGTATAAAAAAATTGTATTTAAATGTAGAAGGAGCACGTCGAATCTGTGATAAATTATTATGTGCAAATATTACAGTTCTAATAAAATGACAGCTTTAAAATCGGCTATAAATAGAGAAGTTTGGTACTCGATACTCGCTATCTACCTCCGTGACTATATATAATAAATCGTGCTGTCTAACAAATTCACCTGTGTAGTGCAGCTATGTTCTTTTATTTTTATTGTAATAACGGATCTGCTGTCCGTACGAGCAAGGCGCACGACGGTACAAGCCGGCCGTTGCATTAGAGGCCGGTTCCGGTCGGACGTCGGTACACAAACATACGTTACTATTTCAGCCCTTGTGTATACAGACGTGTACATACGGAGCTGTGTCCGGTACATATACATCATTAGATATGATATGTAGGGAAAATAACCGTTTGGTGGTCGATTGAAGTGTAATTGTTTCATTTGGAAGGTTTTAACTGGTTTAGCTATTAAAGAGCATTTTGTTGGGTGGGTAAACAAATGTATTTTTTTTAATACGTGTTAAAAATAGAATTCACATTAATTAAGTTTGAATAAATGATTGTTACTTAAATTTATATGTACATACTTTTGTTATAATTCGTTCACGATTGTATTATATGATATAGTATGTACCGTTATTCCTTCAATTAATCTCTATGCAATCTCAAGCTGGCGGTCAGCGATAGATGTACGCGAAGGCGGTTAACATAAATGTACCTACTATTTGTTATTCGTGAGGGGCGCGGGCAGATCTCTGTATAGAATTTCGATTGTCAGACGTTGGTGGGGGAATGTCGTAATCAATGTGTGATTTGTTTCAGTTATGTATAATATTAGCAAACGCTGTGTTATCAATCTGTCTTGTAACCATATTTCATATTCGTATCTCCCGTTCCCGTAATGTATTAAGCTCATTTTAAAACTGTTACAGTTAATATTCAATAATACCGTGAACTGTTGTTCTTTATGAATAAAAAACGTATTTTAATTATAGAATCATTTTAAATAAACAAAATTCTTGAGGCGCAAGGACTTCCCAATTCCATGCTGTATATTACTGTGTAGGAGGTGCAATAAGATGTGCTCTGTGATCTATAACCCAATCCGGGGTGCAACCCCAGCATGAGATCATGTGCAAAATCCCCCGCAGGGGAGACTTATGTTGGACTCCCGCCCGCTGGTCTTTTTGGTAGCGCATCACTTGACAATGATTAAGTATTACAGTCGAACAAAACTGGGTACAGCGACAAGTCTTATAAAGTTGTTTGGTCATGTACCTGCCATTAGTATGTTAAACATAGGTATTTAAGATATTTTATACAGCTTTTGACATACGGTTCAGAGCATTACTCTTGTCTGTGAATTTACTAAAATTGCCAAAGCATTGGATACCAAAGTGTTAATTCTAGTATACGACAAAGTGAACGTGAATTAACCCCCGCCTCAAGCGTTCCTTAGTTTACATAGAGCTAGTAGCTCTAACATTCCCACTTTAACGTCGTTGCTTGGTTTATATAGAGCCACATAGTTAGCATTCCAACTTTAGCGTCCTTCAAAGCGAGCAGTGGCGAAATATTCTTAATCAACAAATAACCGCAATTTCGCCTGTTGGTAGCACTATCGCCTAGATGGCACCCCTATCGCCTTGCAGAGGACTTCGCTGTCACTAGTAACCCGTCACCTGTTCAGTGACTAGTAGTTTAGCAATGAGAACATCCGACTACCCCCGACGAGCCCGTAGGTGACAGATGACTCAGCGGGGAACCCTGCGCGCTGACTCAGTTGGCTCGGCTCCACGTTGGGACTCAATGCCGCCGCCCGCCCTTTGGCACCCGTCCTCGCTGTGTTTACTGCGCGATAAATATACGTGTGATCTGCGATGAGAGTTAAATCGGTCCGCGAACGTGACTCACCGTATCTGATTAGAAACGGATCTTATTGTACCCTGTCTGTAACATCACGCCTGTTTTCCCCGAAGGGGTAGACAGAGGCAAATGGTATTCTCCCACAATTCAGCAGTTGTATTCCGTCCTACTATGGAAATGGCGGTGGGCTTATTACCATACACCAGGTACGCAAGCACGCACACCTAAACACACACATACTTACACATATTTTGAGTTATTGTAAAAAATTGTTACAATCCAATTTTATGTATACCTACATATCTTTATCCTCATCAACCTGTCTCAATCCATTTCTGGATATAAATGCTTCCCGATATATAGGATTTTTTTGTCTAAATCCGCGCAACGTGCTTACGGGTAGAAGATCGTACCAACCCTATGGTAAACTTATAGAGAATTAAATAAATAAACCCGCAAATCAGTGCCGTGCCGCGCCAGCGCCTGCATAGTTTTGCACCAGGAACGTAAAGCTAAACTATTAAAAGCTCGCCAGCTATTTTAATCTAGAAATATTTCAGCATGAATTCCTTACCTACAGCTGACTCCCGTTTGATGCTGCATAATATTAAATGCTAAAATATAACATCTATTTTTCATCATTGCAGGTCTGAAAAGGCTAATGATAAAGATATATTTTTGAAATCAATATCGGGTTGATTAGGTGGGAAATGAGGACTGGCCACTCAGTCACGAATCACTTCCGGGTAACAGGATTAGTTTCAGGCTCATACGTGGTCTTTACTCGTGACCCCTTTTCGAGTTTTACATGCCACAAAGCAATGAGGCGTTTATCGACAAGAAAATGCAAGTCCTCGACCTCTGGTAGTATATACATACTTGTCCACTCCATCAAGTAGCTCTACTGTTATAGTATAAAACGCAGCCATAATAATTCCAATGTTTCAACACTTGTCGCACATTCTGCTTCCATAGAACTACTCGGTTCATAGGCTGATTTATAGGATTAATTTGTGTATAAAATGTAGATAGACCTACCGTCTTCTCGGTATTACCACCGTAAGCTCACCATCGCCGTTGCTATACTCAAGACCAAAATTCAAGTCACTATATTATAATATCGCTTGTTATGTTTATAATTTGAAAGCAGACCAATTAATTCCTGTCTGTTTATCCGTAATATTCATATATTTATACACATCACTGATAAATACAGGCGAGTGCGCGCCGCGCAACAAATTACAAGACTTGCATACGGCGGGAAACGAGCGCAGATTTTGGCGCTCGGCCAGAACTTCGCCCGTGTGTATGTTGTGAATGCGAGAACGAAAGATATTGAGCGATTCTCCGTATCAACAATTCCGAATCAGTATGTTTGTAAGCTGAGATTGTCCTGTTAATATATTATTTTCTTCACTTAATTTGTTGTCTTGATATCATTTGTACAAATTGTTTGTACTTTACGACCTATTGGGAGTTTCTTTATCGCATTGATGATGCTCGTTGAATATGAAATTCTGAATATTAAAACACATGGTATGTACGTACAAGTAGCGAATGAATGAAATGAATATAAATATATTACCTCGTTTTCTGGGCGATTCAACTGACATCAATCGGCGATTATATATTAATAGTACTAACAGCTAACATAAGTAAGTATATTTTTTATGTGATTTTATTTATGATTAACACTGATCTATCTCTCACAGTGTTTACTGGTCTGTGTAAACATAACACCAACTAGTCGATACAATATGCCTACAATACACAATAAAATACTCGGACGAGGCGGGGAATAATCGCGGGTCCTGGCGCGGGGCCAGGGAGTCGCTGACGTTTATTGGGGACGCTAGGGGAAAGTCATTGAATGATTTATTGGTACTCACTAAAAGTGCTGCTTTGCGGCACGAATAGGTTCATTGTTATTACGTGATGCAATCTTAATGTCAAGAAAGCGAATAAAAACGATAATCGCACACAGTTAACACTCAATATGATTCTATTGAAAGAAAAAATGTTAAAGTTACTTTTTCTTGTGTTAAGGTGGAATAGATGGCTCAAAAGGACTCATGAAAAAACTGGGAACAGGGGTCTACACTGAGGTTTCCTAGTGCACAAGTTTTTTGACATAAAGAAATATAAAACCATTAATTTTTACTGTGTTTATACAAACACAAAATATTATGCGTCACAATATTATGTGCACAAAAAAAAAAAATACAATGTCGACGTCTTTATCGTAGCACAGCGAAGTCGGAATTCGCTTTAGTTCCAGCATTGATAATACATAAATATTGCAATAAACTGGTACTAATACAGACATATTCTATTTGTCTCTCTATATCAATTATAATTTACAAATAACAGAAAGTCAAATCTGCAAATTGATTTCAATATTCTCGGGATGCAAAGCTCAGCCTTTGGGCTCGTACTCCGGTCTGATCGTACTCAACAAGCAACGCACACGATTTCAAGAACCGTTTAATTCATATATTATGATAATGTCACTTCTCACTTCGTCTGCACGTGTTTATCGCACTATTAACAATATATATATATTACAGTCCGTGACGGTTCAATAATGTTAAAACGTTAAACCCTTTATCGCGACGTATAAAGGGTTGCGCGAGGGTGGACTGGGATGTTCACGGTCAATTACACTTGATTAGCGACAACAGCGACCGATCCGATCCGCCCCGGTGTAGCGAAAGCTTTTTATCAATACGTGCGAACACAGAGAGTGGAGTTTCTCTTTCTGTTTTCATCAGTTCGATTGTATTCATTTTCTTTTCTTTCACCGCCACTCGTGTTGTGATATTGTATAATGGATTCCTCTTGTATTATTTGCATAGTCTAGGACAGGATTTGTTTAAATTTTCTATGACTGTAGAGTATTTTGTTTTGTAACGAAATGTTTTATCATATAAAAACCAAAGTGCGAAAGGAAGGTTAAGTAAAGAATCGAGAAATATTAAATAAAAACTGATCAAGATATTGTACATTTTCTATAAATATCTTTGTATATGTTTATATACATATGTACCTATATAATCATTTGTATAAACCTTCACGTAACATTTAATAGTAAAATGTTTGTATGTGTTTAATATAATCGTAGCGCCATTCCGAGCTCGTGCCCAAAATTCGTTCTATTTATATTATCTATTCTACAATGTACAATGGAATTTTTTATAATACTTTGATTTTGTTTGTGTAATTAACTCTTTGAATATAAGAGGTTATAAAAAAAAGCGCCCTTATAGAAAGGGTTTTCCTACGAGGGTCGACGCGTTCACGAACAATTACACTCGATCACTGAGAATAGGGAAACTGCGTCACAGCGGTAAAGGGTTTCAGCATTTTCTACGTTAATTTGAACAGTGTCTTGAAGATGACAGATAATTTTCATTTTGGGGAAGAAAACAAGAATTTCTTTAAATAACCCCACCCCACATTTATAGGATGTACTCGTACCTAATGTTCTACCAATAGCCAAAGTTACGTCAAACAATTGCCACAAACTCAGCTGCATTTACAGTTGCAAAATGTATTAAAAGAGGCTTAATAACAAAAAAAAATAAAAAATAGCTTTCATTTATCACAATATATTTAAAGAAATTCTTGCGTTTCGCTATCGAGGCCACGTATAGGCAGTGATTTGATTAATCCCTTCGACGTGTATTAACGTAGACTCTTGTCGATCGATGTGTTCCATAAAAAAGGGTTCGCCACGAGCGATGGCCGACACATTCACGACCAATTACACTGGATTAGCGCGACGGATTAATAATGGAGCTGAAAGTGGTTTATTTGTTACGGCGTCGGAGCGGCTGTGAATCAGTGTTTGATAATAATGTATACGATTATTACAAATAAATAATTTGCCAAGTGGTAAATTACTTTTAATATTATTATTATTGCAGCTATATAAGAGTGAATTTCTCTTGAAATTTACCTGGTTCGGCGGTTATGATTAGTTCCAAATCCATCATATGTGTACTTTACTTCTTTGCATCGTAATACCGCATACAATTAAAAAACGATGTCGTTTTCGCTCCGCCCCGTGCCAGTCCACATATCAACATATGTGGACTGGCACGCGAGAATGTTTACGCTTACATCACTTCCTTGTCTTGTGTAAACACTGTAAATTATACACAGCACTGAATCTGCTCTAGCTGTTCTGGTTGGTAGAGCCGACGGCGTGTCGCTCACAACATTGCTGACTTTTTGACTCTACCGCGCAGAAATTAACTCGGCATTTGCTGGGAACGCCTTCCCTCCCGATATTTGATGTCACTTACCTATATCTGCTGTTCCCGTCGTCGACGCGATTTTATTATACTCGATATTATTATACTTATATTTATACTTACAATCTATCATTATATATACTGGTTATACTGTACAATCTATCATTAACATTACAGTGCTACATGAACATTTGTTCCGGGTGGGAAACGAAGCCACGACTCTCCTGCTATCACTCAGGTTCACTAACCACCTTTACCAAAACATTTGATTTTCCGTATCTCGAATGGAAACACAATGATTCAGTAATATATAAACTAGCTGACATCCACCTGCCGTGTCGTCCCGCTGACATTTAACACGTCATCTTTTACAGCACAATGTGTTTATGGTTTTTTAATAGCTCTATTAATACGTCGCTCTGAGGGTCGTACGCGAAGAAAAATTATACTTTACGATCTCGCGGCAATTAACGTTTTTTGGAATTATACCAAACATTGTTTTTTCTCTGGCTCTCTTACATTCCACACTGAAAATACTTGTTGGACGATGAGTAAATTTTCGCGTAAAGTTGGAAGTATTTTGTTTCATTATTTATGAAAGTCAGTGGAGAAAATAATTTTTCATAGTTATTTTCGTTGGCGCTGATGGTGTCAGTGGCGTTTGTTGATTTTGTATTATATTCCTTTACTCCATTCAATTTCATTCACGTTGTGTGTTGCTCACACTTCATCTTGCTAAAAACACGATCACGGTGATCATGTTACATACGTAAACTTATAGTCATCCTTTTTGATCCGAAACCTTTATACACATTGTTTCTTACAATCAATTCCGTTACACGTGGTTTTGTAAATAAATTTTGATATTATTTACTATCAGCGAAAACAAACTGTGCAGATGAGCAAAATTTATACCAAATTATAAAGTTACGAACATTTTGTTACCTTGCCTAGCACCTATAGGCCGGGAACACGGTATAAAAATAATATATCAAATAAACCGTTAAAACTGTATTTACGTTCCACCAACCTTCCATATAACAGATGTGTATCCAACCGGCGAAATGTATAACAATCTACATGTATTCAGATACCTCATGCCGCGAAGGAGCTGACCTTTAAAAAAAAATAGCCCGAAAATACCGGAGCAGCAAGCCGAGCATACGTTTCGGGGCTGTGACATTTCACGGTGTTTTGTCACAGAGGTTTCGGCCCGCTGATGAGGCGCTCGGGGGTAGGGCTAGGGGCTGGCGCGTGGAGTGAGGAGTGCGGAGTACGTCCTTGCCGGACGTCGCTCTTGCAATGCCTTCTCAGTTTTGTAGATACGATAGGAGTAATACAGTCATACATTATTGTGATAACTTCTGCGCTTAGCTACTAACGCTCCCTGTTGTTAATTAAGTAAGTCCTCGTTGATTTTTGTCGGAAACAGATAATTGAAAATACATTTGTTAACCATTCAGCACTGTCACCACGGTACTGGAGAGCTTAATGTTGAGAGGCACACGCCATCGTTAGCTTTTTGTAAATTAATATGTATCCATAAAATCAAGTGACAATCCCTGAAAAGTCGGCCAAACCGCACGTGAACACACTTAACCCTCCTGGTTTTAACGCTCCTGATTCTGAAAGGAGACCTCTGTCCAACAGTGGAACGATAAAAGATTTGATGATGATAAATCATTAACAATTGACCTTATATAATAAGCATTATGATGACCACGTGATAATTAATTTTTGACCTTCAAAATTAAATTTTATGGGCCAACCCTGTGTGTATACATTTAATCTATTAGAACGAGATACATGGTTATGCAATTGTCTATTCACCCCAGAGTCGTGTAAGGTACCCCTGGCGCAATCCAACATCGTCCACCCCGACCCAGACGAGATTAGTCCGCAAATGGAAAACACCACATACAACGTACCCTTACAATCCCTTTAGATTGATTTATCCTTCGTGTGTCCTCTCAAATCTACATATAAAGATCTACACTAAAGCCAAAGGTCGAGATTAAGTTTGCAACACCGTGGATCTAGTGCATCAGTAGGTGTTAGATATTAAATCGATACCTAAGCTACTTGGAACACAAGGAATAATTAAAGGTTTTATGTTTGGAATACATTTGCCGTTCCAAAATATTTTTTTTGTCATATAAGGAGAAATTGTTAAAAATTATACTAAAAGTCTTAAAAACTATGGGCCAAATAATTTCTATTGTGTAGCAAGCAGCATGTACTAGTCTCTAGGCGTTTAAATCGTTGAAGACGACAAAGATATTTATTAGTTTAATATTCAGACTTGTTTTCCCGAAAAACCTTAACAAATGCGTTGCTACGTGAATCAATCAATGAAGTCAATTAGGAAGATATTGGGTAATATTTTAATAGTCAGTACAGAATTAAGAAATTCGTAATTTAATAAAAATGTACGTTTAACGTTCAGATGGTTGCCCTGAGTGATTAACTATTATGACGCGACTCAAACTGAGCGATGCGTTGAAGTGATACACGCACGGGTGGCTGTTCAAATTGTGGTGAGTGTGCGAGTGATTGTGCAGTTATTGTGCGTGCGCGAAAAACGTCAGCGGCCGTGCGTACGAACCATTAGTGGCCGTGCGTGCGACCCGTTAGCAGCCGTGCGGGCGACACGTCAGCGGCCGTGCCGTGCGCCGTGTGACGCGATGGCGCTATGAGCGCGGTCGAAGAGGGAGGCAGCGGCGTGCGGCGGCGGCGTAGCATCAAGCGTTTGCTACGTAGCCTCACTGCGGACCGGCTGCACGCAGGTGCGCTTACACGCAGCCGATGAACCTGCGAGTATTGTGTGCTTAAGACACAGTCTTGGCGCAATAACACTGAAGTCCTTGTCCCTAACATTCACAGTTCTATTTGTTTTTGTTTATTGTCATGGAATTTGGTTTAAAGTCAACAGAAGATAATGGAGCAAATCTATGTGAATTATGTAGCGTATTAACTAACTATTGTAGCGTTCGTTAGTTACTATGAAACAGGATATAGGAGATTTTGTTGAGATTATTGTTGCTAAACTTATAAAACAATGTAGCAAAGTATGCCGGACTATAGTACCAGTACGGCGAGATAAACTGTAATAAGTCCAAATATAATTCGTACACGTTGCGCTACTGCCCGTGCAAACTACGTCAATGAACACTACAAAGTTTTCTCCGAAGTCATTATGCAAAAGATTTTCAAAACTATCTGTATTTAATTGTTTAGTAATTTATTTATTTCGTTCATATTCTATTGCTCCACTTTTATTGAAGAGTCTTCTCGCTCAATGATGTCTAAAATCATGTTTGTTATAACAAAAATAGGGGAAAAACTTAGCTTGAATCTCTTATTACGTTGCCATGTTAGACACCAGTCTACCGCATCTACCGCCCACAGGTCTGGAGTATACTTTACCGCGCTACTCCAGTATGAATTCGTGGCGAAGAATTCTTGAAAAATTCCCCTGAAGCGGGATAGCTGTCGCTGCTTTGTGAAAGTTTAAATATCAATAATATAAATTCAGGATAATCCAACTCTGGGTAATTTTATATTTTGACTGCGAACAGTTGAACGATAAAAGGCTTGGCGATAAGGATGAAATATATTTTAGACATTATGACCTTCGCAAACTACATTATATGCCCGGTACGTAGCGTCAATTCATGGACATAAAATAAAATACAGTATCGATGACGTAACAATATTTACGATATAATAAACTATAAGTCGTTCTCAGCAGCGCTGACGTCCTGCCGCGCATACATTGACGCGTGTTTACTTGCTAACGCCGATCGGGGAATATTCCTACATTCCCTCGTTACAGTGCAGCGCTTCCTCAATAAATTCCCGCGCAATTATATATATCTCATGGTGTTTGTTATATCTTTGGGAATTTCACCGATTTTGTCCGGCTGCCAAGTAACACTATTTTGTTTCTCGTTATATTTCATATTTATGTGTATATTGGTGAATCTACAAATGTTGGTCAACCTTTGAGCTCATTTGTTTCTACAGCCTTAATATAAAATTGAAATATTATTGATAAAGTCATTTTATTCCTGTACTATTTTGTAAGGTTTAAATAAAGAATAAATAAATAAATAAATAAATAAATAAATAAAGTCATATGTCATAAAACAAAAATATTTATCCAAACCGACTTTTTTCAATTAGTTTTTTAAATATATGGGTTTTTCGTCATTTCAGTGTCAAGGAACAAACGAAAGCAAATATTTATTTACAATAGATATTTTACATGTAAAGGTTCGTGTATAAAAAGCCATTAGGGTCATGATAGCAACTCCTCTGTAAAAAATATCACCCAGGAGTTAACGACACGGTATTTATAAGTAGGACACAAATTTATTAAAATTATAATTGTTAAAGTAGCATTTTTATCGGTATTTTCTAATATTAGAAAGCTATACTTTAATAAAATCAAATTTAGTTTTAAGTACAGTACAAAGATGTTTACTGACATTCTTACCGATGTCTTTATATACGGGACACTACACTGTTTAAAAATGGCTCTCATGCAAAGGGAATTCTATTCCAAATAATAAGGACGCTTTGAACACGCAAATATTTCTCGCAACTCACGCGAAGTAACCATCATACCATTACTAAAGTCAAAATCGGTGGATATAGGAGGATAAATTTAAAGTTATTAGAGACAGGTGGAGTAATTTGGAGCGCTTCTTTCCTCAGTAACTGCCTGCTCTATCTCATCAGAACGTGCCATTATATAAGTAATTTTCTAGGTGCAACCCTGATCCCAACATCCTCTGCAGTTATCTGTTAGTGTGCACAAATACAGCAGTCCGCCAAGGTCGAGTACGAATATCGAATGCATCGTAAATGCACCCTGACGTATAGATGTCGGGCGTTGCGCGGGTGCACTTGATCCACATTTAACGAAACATACGCATCACGGCTCATAATGTACGAGTTAAATGCACGAATGACGTCGTATGTACGGTGATGCTTTCCATGAGTCGTAGGGCTGCCGATTATTTTATTCTGCTGCGGAATACTGATAATGATATTTGAATAATGTGAGTTAATGTCAATTGAACCCAACCTAGGTTGTGCTTTTGGTTTTGTTCTTTATTCACTTTATGTGAAGTGGCATGCTCTTCCAGTGAACTCTGGCTGATCGTCAGCTGGCCGGCCGGCTGAGAGTCACTACTAGAAATTCTAAAAGAGAAAAATCCATTATTATCTGAAGCGGGATTTGAAACCAGGATCTCCGAATCTACAGTCGCGTTTGCAACCGCTCGAGTAACGAGGCTTTTTTTTAAATAATTTATATAGTCGCTATACATGTCGACACAGAACGAGCGATTGTAATCATCAAACAAACATTTGTTCCGAATCGAAAATAAAAACTTTATCAATAAGAGACTTAGCAGTGCACCAGCAGCCTAGGGATACGTTGGCACCGGGCACACGAGCCGGCCTGATGTACAACAAGCGCTGCTTGATATTGAATACTAGTCAGGATATCTTAGCGTCGTACAACAATGAGTCCTCCATGTAACTGAATACGGTTGATTAATTCTGGAATTACAGAAGCTCTCTGTGAGTGTGTGTCACGTGGGTTCGCACGCAACAGCAATAAACTTTCCCGTTACCTTCGCTCCATACATCAAATGACAGACTGCCTAAGCATTACCTGATATAACATTGAATTCAATCTAGTATACTTCATTTAGTTTTATTCAAGTTTCACATAAAGAAATTGTCCCGATGCGAATCAGATTACAACACACGACGAGGACAGTCAGAAAGGCGATTTGAATAAACATTGACAATATAACAACGAGTCGAGGGGCAAAGGAAAATTTCACTCAATGCGATGCCAGTATTTTTATTCACGCGCGTTGCACAACCGCGACCGGTCGGCGCAGCCCTCAATAAACTCAATAAATCCAATAAATACTGCTCGAGATGACGGCGAGGCGCCGCGACGCCCGCGCCCGCTCGCGTTACGTCGTTACACCGGCTTTATAAGCGTTACTTCGAAGCGATTATATCGATCTATATATACACACACACACATATATATATATATATATATATATATATATATATATTTCTTATCTTCCTTTTGTCGTGTTGATGGCAATGAAATGTCTTTTTATTGCCACTTTTCTTATACATGTGTAATTTTTCCTTGCTCTTCAATTTCTCTTGTTGTCCTTGTAAAAATCTCATTTAGTTAGTATTTGTATTGATCCTTGATTCGGGGGTATCGTGGAAGTGTTTTCTATAGATATATTTTTGTAAACCACTTTTGTCAATTTACAACGCTTTATAAGTTGATTGAGAGAAAATATTTTGAAGGTTTTTATTGTTTTAGATTTTTTATTTATAAATAATGAACAAACGGATAAAAAAAAAGTAGTAGCCCCCAATAGAAGACATACTAAGACTACCTGCACTTGTACGAACATACAACAATTAGCCTAATTGAAGTTAGCAATGTTA
>DWMG01000519.1:0-19081 GCA_018244855.1 Elbella merops
CTTTAAATAAAAGTCTATGTTACCTGAGGTTGCTGTACTTGAATGCCATTCGGAACGGTGCTGGCTGCATTCACAATGGCTGCAGATAATTCATTGCCCTGGAAATAAAGAAATAGCAAAGTTGGTTACTAGTAATAGTTTGTGCAATAACCTTGAGACAAAAAATATCATAAATTAAATAAAGAAAAACCAAATGCAAAAGTCATATTTCATTAAATTCAATTAATTGGTTGATATGGCTGCTTTTCATTTGTTAATATGAATAAAATGTAACAATACGCCTATGATCCCCGAAGTGATAGGCAGAGAAGTGTAGTACAGTCCCATGTTTTACCAGTTATGTTTTATGTTCTGTGGAATAGGTGCTGAGCCTATTGCCATACACAGGGCACAGATCCAGACTCCGAGTCACTACTACAAATTCTAAATTACAAATATCCAATAGTATCCGACCCGGGATTTGAACCCAGGACCTCCTGATAGGCAGTCGCACTTGCAACCACTTGACCAACGAGTCTGCAGTCAATGTGATTAGATTTAAATATACCATAACTCAAATAATTTCCTTAGTCTTACCGATAATCCTTGAGCCCTGAGTTGTTGCACCACTGCTGTGCTAATAACCCTTAGTTGAGGTTGCTGTTGCTGCAAGTAGTGTTGCTGCAATTGCTGTTGAACAGCCGCCAACGTCGCCGTATCATTCTGCACCTGCTGCTGCACCAATTGTGCCTGTTGAACTTGTTGTTGCTGGACTTGTTGTTGCTGGACTTGTTGTTGCTGTTGCTGTTGTTGCTGAACTTGTTGTTGTTGAACCTGTTGCTGTTGAACTTGCTGCTGTTGGGCCTGTTGTTGTTGGGCCTGTTGCTGAGCTTGTTGTTGCTGAGCTTGCTGTTGTTGTTGTTGTTGTTGAACTTGTTGCTGCTGTTGTTGTTGAACCTGTTGCTGCTGTTGTTGCTGTTGTTGTGGACCTAGAATGGAACAAACAATATTAATGTAAGTGAATAAAGATAAATATTTGTGTTACCATGTACAAACCAAATCATAAAAATAAATGAATAAATCCAAAAACTCATACTGAAATGTTGCTGATCTTTATCTTGCTGCTGTTCAGGCCCCATGTTAGCGGCGCCGAGGCGGCTGCAGGTGGCCGCCAACAGCGCTAGGGGCGACTGTGTGCCGTTAGCCTCCTGGAACAAATTAGCGGCTTATATCAATATAGCAGTGTACTTTCACATTTTTATAAGTTTTTGTATCATTGATGATTATTATAAGTAACAGTCTTATTGGTAAATATCGTTCCTACAGTGCTATACAAGATAGGTGGAAAATTTACATCAGTGTCTATGTGTTGCAGTGGTCACTTGAAAGTGATCTACTTGGTGGCTAATCACTCCAAATTAAAACAAAATAAAAATAAATCCTTCTTATTTCTTCTAAACTTTTTGTTTCATTTGTAGTTACATATGCACTCACATGCAACACAACTATTCTATGCCTTCTACTTGTTGAATAAAATTAATAGCCCTATGCACATTACACTTTTCTCATATTACAAAAGTACCAAACAGACAAGCAATCTATCAGAAGGAAAATATTTATTTTCTTACTAATAATTACCACTATAGACAACTGTATCTATTATGCTGCTGCAACAGATTCTAGTACTTCTAAGTTCAAATAATGACATTGGGGCAACTAGTTAAAATAATGTTGGAGCATACCTAGCATACAACCATAAAGTTCCTATTCAATTTGGTAACAATTAGTAAAATTATTCAGATACCTTGAATTTGACAAAGCAGTTCATTTAAAAGAGAGTATCCATCTTGGCCTGAGTGGCATTGTTTCTACAAGGAAATAGCACTGCATTGTAATCGATGAATCAAGTAGTTTTGTTTATAGAATTATTCAACAGATGGTTTCTCACAATGCGTTCCCTTATCAGAATGTTTAGAAATTTATTCCAGAGCATATTTTAGACTGATATCTGATCAGAGTGATAAAATAAGATATCTATTCGACAAACAAGTGTTTATTTTTTCTTATATCAAAAGAGAATTGTTGTGTATGTGATAGAAGCATTCTTTGTTACATTATAGGGACAGTCTCTAGGAATAGTGAGTTGACTTAAACCATACCAGTATGATTATGGATGTAGTTTGTATTACCTATCCTATTATTGTCGATTGACAATGCCTTGGAAACACAAATTTACCATCTCCCGAGAATGTTATCAGGACATGTGATTTTTTATATGTCACATTCACTTTGGAGTAACTGGTATATTACATAATATTGTTATATAAATTATGCAGTTGTTCATAACATGATATGGATGTATACAATAGATATTAATTTACCTTATATTAAAAATGTTTTCATTTTTTAATATGTGCCTTGTGTAAGGCAATGGCTTCCTCATCAAACCATAGTGGTCACAAGGTATCATTGACATGATGTTATGTCACTTTAAGAGTATTTTATTACAATTTCATAATAAAAATACAAATTCTTAGGTTGACCAGGTATAAATATAAATAAATAATACCTTTACTGTTACCCATACTATAACAAAAGGACAATGTTGAAAAAATATAAAAATATTAAATTAGAATGTAGTGAAAATATCACAAATTGAGTCCTTTAGAACATAAACTATGTATAATCATAGTAGGACTATAATTGCACATCAATAGTTTGATTTACTTTGAGAAATAAGTTATTTCTCAAAATGAAATGATACAATGACTTCAATTAATTATTAGGAATATAGGTATCATATGAAATGAGTTTATATGCTGTGAAATGAAGTATTTTTCTGAAGACACAAAATACTTAATATTGAGGCGAGATAGTGCCTATATTTATAAATATAATTGCTACATTTACATATATATCTCCCCCTCTACATGACTATTAGCATTATAGAAGATACACATATGTAAGTTTTGGCTGCAAATCATCTTTTTCTTTGTAGCTATTCATACTGGCAAGCTATAATGAATGATATTATGACACTGAACTGAATTGAGAAAAAGTAATTAGAACAATACACAAAATGGGACCTTACTTTAAAGGGATGTTAACTTTATATTGCTTTGTAAATTTGAATACCAGAAATGCAGGTATTAATGCATGCTTAGAAATTTAATATCATTGTACAAATGGAAAATGGACTTCTGTTGAAAATACATAGAACCAACTCTACAAACATGGATTAAACCATGTACCAATTTAGCTTAAATAGGTTTTAGTAGGATAGACCAAGCAGCAAAATATGAAAGACATAGGTCAATCATTACATAATTAAGTTTTCTACATAGATAACGTAACATCATGCCTGTAATCCCCGGAGGGGTAGGCAGAGGAATGTAGTACACACCCACATTTCACCAGTTACATTTAAGTCCTACAATGGAATAGGTGGTGAGCCTATTGCCATTTAACGGGCACACATCCAGATTCCAAGTCACTTCTAGAAATTCTAAATTAGAAAAATCCAATAGTACCCGACTCGGGATTGGAACCCAGGACCCAGGGTCTATATAGATATTGATGAAATATTTAGTAGTAGGATTTACTATAACACATAATAACAAAATACAGAAATGTTTCGACTTAATTCTTAGTAATACTGACACATACATAAACAGATTTGAAAAAGAATTTTGCTCTAAACAAGATGTTATATAGGAATATGTACTCAAAACATAAAAAATATATCTGTCTGAATATAAATTGACAAGATCAGATACAATTTCTTTAGTTACTTGTAAAATGAAGATGTGATAAAAGAGAAAAAACTACCAGAAATAACGACTATCTCATTTATTTATTGATTATTTATCATGTAGAACGATATGAAAAGCCTACTTTAAAAAGCACTAGCTCGCAGTATGTAAGTGTTTTAGTAAAAAAAGACTAAAACCAAACGACTTCGATGTTATCACACTTATAATAATAAATGTGAAGCAATGGGGGAAGAATTCAAGTGAACAACAAATACAAAGGGTTTAAAAAGCATGAACGAAAGGGGGAACACATCGGCCAGCTTTACTTGCACGTATAATAAAACCCTGTGGCAATAATGTGTTGCAACAAAGTGAAGACATATTTTCGCGCGTATTTGTAAGGCGCAGGATACGTGAATGGAATTATATCAAATCTTACCTCATTTACAGCTTCTGCCAGAACCATGATTATAGTTGATTCGAAGTTATGCTGTATGGATTTATGGAGTATTTCAGATAGTTGTATTTAGGGAATAGTTTTTGCTATTCATTTGCAATTTAATGTTTACATTTTTGACGTTGACTTTTGTTTTGATAGATTTCAAAATGGAACGATATCCGGTTAATAATAGCGGAATCGTTCAGTCTAACACTGTCATATCTACTTTGACTAATAGTTTGTTTTCGAGTGACACGGCAATCAGTGTGTTATATATAAAACAATAATTTGCACTAAACTTTTTACAGTTGGTAAGTCCGTTTAACAAATAATTATAGGAGAATTAAGTAAAAATGTAGAAAGAACTTGCTTAACTGAAGTTTTTAGATCAGTATAAAAATTATTATTAATGTAGGTAGAAATGTTAAATCTTTTATATTATAAATCTGACATTCGAATCAAGCATACTGCTACTGTATTAAAAATAGTTAAAATAATTTTATTATGAGGAAACGCTTATGTCAAATCAAACCAAAGTTCCGGTCGTCCGCATGGTTAGTACATTCGTGATAGTTGGAAATCGACACGCCTTTTCCTAACAAGTACCGGGAGCCGGGAGTCGTCGCATACAAGGCCGCCGCCGCCCTTCGATCCACCCACCTTGGATCGCGTGAGTACAGTTTTTACGCACATAAAAATTTAACCACGTCCAGGTTTAACGCGCCAGTTCCATGCAAGTTTGCAAAAATAGCAATTTTGACAATATAATTTGAAATGTCCTCGGAAGATATATTTGGCTTTGGCGTCACTAGTGATAGTGAGTTACTTTGAAGTGCATCGAGTTTTTTTTACAAAGGTACCATAAGTAGTGGTTACAGATATAGATTTCTCCTTCACGTCACATGATGAACTATGGTTAATTGAGACAGAAATGGGTGGGAAGCTGAATCGGAGGAGGTCACTGGAGCTATTTCGGCAAGGGAGTAGCTCGCGACGCGGTCACAACCTCCTGCGTGTGGCCTGGCGGGCCCCACACGGCCGGGGCCGCACTCGCCCCGCCCTCCCCCTTCGCCGACCGACACACGAGACCGCTGCCCGCTGGCGTCCAATCTGTTACACAATAACACCGTATCCTTTCACTTCACACTCTTTACCTTGATAATTTTGTCCTCGCTAATGTATTCCACCTGCACTTTTGTAGGCTCAGACGACATCATCTACTTTGCACTTGCAAGCAATTATTTTTCTTTGTTCACGTATGGAACGCACCATCCTCACGACCGGCCGCTAAACTGCGGCGAGCGAACTGACGAGTAGAACCGAACTTGCTCGGATATCTTCGGAGATCCGCCTCCTATCGCGGTCGTGATAATTTGAATTTTAGTATTATTTCGTCTTGTACTGACCTCGGTTAGCAATATATTCCTATTTTTTCACTTTTATTCGTAATACCATATTTTTCTTTTGTGCTAGTGGTTCGTGAGAATCGTGTACCTTCAATAAAAAGTTGCTGTCATAAGTTGACGGGACGTATCCCTGTCTCGCTCTGACTGAGACAGGTCTTGATTATTGGTAGGCAGCAGCTGCGCCTCTCTTCTCCTCCCCGTCGCGGGTGCGGCGCCGCCGCCCGATAATAATAATTGAAAGTAGGAAGGACGTAATAATGGGTGTATAACCTCGCGCCCGCGGCCTCCTTGGGCGGGCAAAAAATGCACACATGTCGTGCCGCTTGGCCTGCCAGCCGCACCATCTAACGAGACGTGGTCTGTAAACAAACGATAAGGATACACATTGTTGTGTTCAGTGTTGGCTGCTGACACTAATTCTTCGTATGTTTTAATACTGTGAAATAAAAATTCTTCCGTAGGGAGATTACCTTTATCAAATCAAGATTCTGTAGCCAAGTACAAATTTACTTTTAAAATGTTATAATTATTTTATTGACGGCTAAAAAGTTACACAAGATGCATTTATTTATATTAAAGATGGCCATACAATAGTTTTAGACATATATCTATAAGTATATATTATTGTTAATTATGTATATGACATAAAAAAAATTGTGTGATAACTGATTGAATACATGCTATTATCTAATATTTGCCCCAATTAGTGGTGAGAGCAGTAATTAATGATATGCCTAAAATCGTGTACGTGTCATGCGAACGCATTATAAATAGGTCCAGACTGGCTTGAAATGAGAGTGAAAGTCGAGCTACGTTTTGTCAAGCGTCAGCCGCGTTCGCCCCAAGTCCATTATGCACGAATGAGCAGCCGCCCCGAGAGAGCGTGTGTCCCCGGCTTAATTATCTGTATCTCCGTCTAATCTATTCTGAGTCTTCTCACGTCCGACTAAGACACGTTTTTCCTTGTATCGTATATCTTCACTGTGCATTTTCAAATAAACAAAATGCCATTGATCTGTCATTTTAAATTAAGCCTTATCAATGGGTGTTAGAGTTCAAAATAGCTTTATTGGAACGAGTTGGTATAACGTTGTTAATTTTATGTTAACTCTATTATGGGTGTACCTCTGTGCGGTACAGCATGCGGTGGCAAGCGACGCGATACTGTTTGTGTTACTTAATTAGTCGGTGAACAGTACCGATGAAATCATCGCATTGTTTTATATCGATCGTTGTTCCAGTCTCGAT
This sequence comes from Elbella merops, assembly GCA_018244855.1. Taxonomy (NCBI): domain Eukaryota; kingdom Metazoa; phylum Arthropoda; class Insecta; order Lepidoptera; family Hesperiidae; genus Elbella; species Elbella merops. The sequence continues at coordinate 6,825 of DWMG01000519.1, forward strand.
TGGAACATCGACCGTTATAATTATAAAATATATGTTTTCTGACCATCTATCCAGTTCTTTATGCTTCAATGTTTTGGCACGTATCAGATATCAGGCTTTCAGGATTTCAAAGACTACCCTCAAATTGATGAAAATTATCTTTTGCCTCTAACGTGTTAAGAAAAAAAATCAAAAAATTACGATGACTTTCTAGTTATTTTATTACATTGATCATGAAAAACATGGAGGAAAATAGGAAACATGCTTTTAAATAATTTTCCAGCAAGTACTGATTAGCAAGTACAATTTAAATTTGCACCCATATAATTCATTGTTGTCTTAGTCTTGATCGATCGTCATCTGCCCGGACCGCCATGACGTATGTTGGCGGGAAAACAAGTTTCAGCACGCGTAATTGTATCCCTAAAAAGATTGTAATCAAGATTAATCGTTTCCTCTTCGGTGCCAAGGTGGCCTGCTTCGTGTTACGCGCGATAGGTAACATTTAGTAATATGGGAAAGTTTTTCTGCGCTTTTGAACGTTGCCTTGACAGTATTGGGTTAACGATAATATCTGCAACAGCGTCGCTGCCGGATTTCCTCTTTTTTTAAGTTTAGTTATGTTCAGTCATCATAAGATAGGAATTCGACATGGGCTAATAGAAAATAATACGTAACATAACGCCTGTTATCCCTGAAGAGTTGGGCAAGTGTAGCACACTCCTACGTTTCACCAATTTCGTTTCCGTCCCACTATGGAATAGAGGGTGAGTCTATTACCCAAACACCGGGCAAAAATGTAGACTCCGGAACACTAGTAGGAATTTCGATCTGGACAAACTCAATAGTACCCAACCAGGGGTTCGAATGCAGAACCACATAATTAGTAGTTGCCCTTGCAAGCACTCGATTAACGAGGCAATCAACTAGGCAACAAATAGAAACTAATATAAATAGTAAGTATCTTGACGCATTTCCATACACGACTATCAGTCCCCAAATTAGGTAAAGTAAATGCAATGGTAATCAGACAGCCGATAAACTACATTGATACATATATTTTATACAGACTTTTTGCATTCAGACATAGAGCAAGTTCTCGTGCTCTTCACACAATTAGACCAGGTCAGTCAATTAGACCAACGAATCACGTCAAATATGGTATCGAAGATCACCATTGTATAATAAGTCCTTAATATCGTGTGGATGAAAATTATTTCATGGTATCAATGTAACCTAAGGTGGCAAAACCTAATTCAACATCCGTCATTTTTAAAAAGTACGAAACCCCAAAAAAACAGATATTTTAAATACTCATTTAAAATTTTACGATAACATCCCTTAAAACAGGCATGTGATATATAATTGTGGGTACTTTAACAAGAATAAAAAAATTATAACGCAAAATTCAATCATAAACATTGCTTTCAAAACCTCCAAGAATGTGTTGGGCGAGGTTTTTAAATGACTTTGTATTAATTACGTCGATGCCAAGGTTTCGCTGGCGTGAAACAGCACAGTCATGCTACAACATCACGTCAGCCGTACGCAATATTAAGTTACTAGTCGCCTTTATAACTCACAAAATTACATGCATAGTACAAAATGCGTCATAAAAAAATACTATGGTATATCTGTTCGCATATAGTACTATACAAGATGGGAGATCTTTTCCGCTTAAAGAATAAGAAATGGTAATTAGGTCAAGACGGTCGCCGTCGTCATCAAGGAGCCGGAAGGCAGCAGCTCGCGAGGTGACGGAAGCGGAAGTGACTGTGGGCGGGCCGGACCGCCCGCGCCACCCGCCCCCCGCCGACACGCCCTAGCTCTCGAGTCACGGTGCATCTCACTAATTAGCGCATCAACGACAACAACAAAGTCAAGTGATTGTCTATTAATCCGTCCCTAACTATCGCCGCTTGAGAGAGATGGCACTCCTATAAGATGCGCCTGCGATGCCATCTATCAATAGATGTGGGTGGCTAGCGTGTTCTTCAGTATGATTGACGTCAACGAGCCGCTATGGCTCGTAATTTATTTCACGAATGAATCACCGTCGCCTAAATAACGTTCGATCATCTAGTGCCCGCTTCTCAGATTAATTCTTTGCTTTGACAGCTGGTGTCAATGACCTTTCATTTTATTCAATTTTACGCTCAGAGTTCCTAGTTGTCGTTCAACATAAATGAACTGTAACACGACACTTGCTAAATCAAGACTTAGTAATAACAGACATGCCTTGCAGGATTTAAAAATAAGGAAGTCAATGTGATTTTACAATGGATTTTTCTTGTGACACTTAATATTTTTATATGTATTCTTATCTAGGTCATCGAACATTATTTGATTACAGGAATCTATATATATTTAGATCGTACTTTAAATAAAACTTTGTTGGATTTCTTGCACAGATAGGTACGTAGTTATGCTAAGAACTAATTGGGAACGCTTCATGTTCTGATGTGTCCACCACACCTTACACCATGTAAAAGCACATAATAACTGAGCAAAATTAATCTAAAGTAAGTGCCACCGTTTTTATCTGTACAACTGAGTATAAGTAGATCCCCACCCATAAGTAAATTGCAATGTAGAGAAATTAGTCAATGAGCTCGTCTCTTCGACGTTAAGGTTTCTAATGAGGTTTAACGACTAAACTAACGGAACTTGATTGCTGGATTCGGAAGCCCTAGGACCGGAAGGAGTGGCGTGGATGTCTAGAGACTGACGATGACATTGGAATATACATTTTTACTTTCAGATCTTAGTAAAGTAAACTGAACAGATGATGTCGAGAAACTAGGTGGCGCTAACTGATGAAGATCAACGGTGAACTTTTTATTATGGCGTTTCTAAAGAGAAGCTTGTGATCAGCGATGGACTGATAGAAGCTGATATGACGAGCATGATCCTTAAATAATCTTCTCAAAGTCACTTATCATAGTAACTCACTCACTTCCGGCATTTGTAATCTTACGTAATACTGACATTATGCAACGGGTACCTACTTCTAGGTAGAGGTAGGAATATAAACTTTGACGATAGCTGACTAATCTCAGTCAAGATTTTATCAACGGCTATCGAGATTTTATCAACTGCCATTACCTATATTTAAAAAATTGAAATATAAACGCCGGTGCTATAACGAATAGGTACGTAATTTGAAAGGCAGTTTAAATAAAAAAACGTACAAAAGTATTTTATCAAAATTAAAAGTAAGTAATCGAGGTAACTTTATATTCTGTAACATGAGTTCACAACCTTTTCAGTCTTATCCATGATGGATTTTTTTTCACTTTTCTGCACTTCGGAGGGTAGTTTGAAGTCTAAAAAGAACAGTCATATCGGGATCCTTACAACTGACCTCTAACAAGGCTGTAGGAATATGATTGATAGTCCAAATTAGGTCAGTACCAATTGCTGATATAAGCTTAGTTCGTATTTATCGATAGGACTGCAGAAGTAGGACTATTAGTAACTTTAGTGAGTTTTTTAGTAAAAATGCAATTACCAACAGCAGCTGTGTTAATAGACTTCAGAACCTGGAAGTGTTGCTATTCCTGAGGACTGAGAAAGATCGCATTTAGTATAGGTATACTGGCGACTAGTGACTATGTATCATGTTCTACTACCTATACCTATTAAAGGAGTCTGCGTTTAGTATATACTATAAGTGGTGGTTAAAATTCTGACAGAAGGCTAGAGTACGCACTTGCTTTGGATTGACACTATGTAATGTCAGGGTTAAGTGCGCTCACCTAGCTAGCAATTGGCTTGTACCAGTTAGTATACCTTTATTAATAGACTTTTCTCGAAACGTTCAGAAAGTTCCTAAACATTTAGCATGTTCTCTGAAAATTAGAATATACCTACAAATAAAAAAAGACAACAGAGTGATCTGGGTTAACAAGGAGTTCGCAGATCATTGACACGTTTGACGTCAATCACCCTCCTGAGGTGATTTAAAAAATTCATAAACACGGTAGACGCGCCCACCCACCGCCCGCCCGCGACGTTGGCGCGGGGGCGTTACCGCCGCCCTACGCCGCGACCCATGTAGCATTACAAGTGTTAAGAGCTACACCTTTTACCCCCCAATTTGTAACAATTCGAGTGTCACTAATACCGGGCTGAGGTTAGATCTCCGCAACTGTGTACAAGTTTTTAGTATCATATTTTTTAATTTAAAATTATTTTCTTTTTTTTAAACAAATGTTTGTTACTATTTAATGTGACGTTAGCATTCTGTACCTTTAGTCACACTATCCGTATTTTAGTTCATTTGCACAAAGTATTATTTTTAATTTTTTTTGTATACCTAGTATATTTTTACCCAATAAGAATCAACTGAAACAGCCAAGATACAATATTTTAAAACCTCATTATTCCCAATGGTTAATAGAATAGGCATTTGGATATGACATAATTCGATGAAAAACTGATTAAAGAAAATAAATTATGTATGTTATTATTTGTTCATTCATGAACTTAATTACGTTATAAATACAAAATTGTCAAATTTTCAAGTAGCTTTTAATTGCTCGTCAGCTGAATTTTACACTTGTTGAATTTTGTTTGCATAATTGTTATGTAAAGTTTGCAACGCTTCAATGAGCGTCTATGCAGATGGTTTTATTTCGTCAGTTGAAATACTTTGTATCGTAATATAGTTATAGATAGACAAAATATTGATAAAATCAAATTCAGAAATTGTAATAATTTTATATGAAATTTACCTGTCATCTTTGTACGCTGTCTAATAAAAGAATAGTCATCAATAAATAAACTTACAGAATGAATCAGATTGAAACTCGTAATATTTCTATTACTTAAATGTCTATGAAATTAATTGAATAGAATGTCGCTAGATGTCAGTAGTATATTCAACAGTATTTTCTCAGCGTTTTGTCTAGCGGCACCTAGCGACATCTAATAACAAATAACCATTCACTCTCCTAACGTTAAATGTCACTAACGACTGACTTCCAGAATAATTTAAATTAGAGCTATTTAATAAACGCCCTGGATGCTTTTACTGTGTTATAAAATTTGGATTTCTGTATGACGTTAAAACTCCTTGATGATGTTTAAAATGTATGTAAGTCTATAAGTCTAAAGTATGTAAGTCGAAAAACGCGGGAACATTTTACAGAAAACATTTGACCGCAAATGTTTCTTCGTGTGAGGTTGATAATTTATTATAAGGTTAAACGTTTGTTATAATTTGAAAGTCATCTTCAGATAATTTTGGTTTACGCCTCAAACGTCACCACGGTGATCGTAATTAAAATTAATATTTTAAAAATGTTGTGTAGTATTTTGTTTTTTTTTACAAATTTAAGGTAAATTAATTATGAAAATAAGTCAAAGAGAGAATGAAATTAAAGAAGCTATTTTCATGAGTTACATTGTTTATCCTTAATATGCAAGATAGGTAAATCAATTTGGACACAATATTCAATCGAGTTCACAAATGGTATTAAGATACTTATTTGTAGTGTACAACATAGAACAAGAATGTAAGTAGCGGAATAACATTACGCCTGTCTTTCTAGGCAGATGTGTGGGTCTGCTTACCCAAGTGTAATCATCATCATCATTATCAGCCCACTCCCATCCACTGCTGGACATAGGCCTCTCCAATAGCACGCCACTGCGCTCGATCTTCAGCTCTTCACATTCAACCACTGCCAGCTACTTTGCGTGTTAATATATACCCAAATGTAATACTTTCTAATTTTTATCAGTTACGTTCGTACACGTCTCATGAAATTACTCTATGCAACAAGCACGTATCCAGGACCGTGCTGTTACTGAGAATTACATGTTAGAAAAAGCTAATAATATTTTGTCCAACCAGGGAATCAAACTCAAGTCCTCTTGCGCACTTGCGCTCGCCACCACTATACAAACAAACCAGTCGTTACTGGAGAGACCGTCAGTAATAAAATTGAGAGAAATCAAACGCAACACTGAATTTGAAATATATTTATTTCACAAGAAACACATTAAAGAATGTCGTAAAAGAATCGATAAATAGAACGCTATGCGTAATGTTTTCTTTAAATAAATAAGTAGGTAGGTATAGGCACGTTCGTAAAGTAAAATGTAAAAACAATATCAAAATCGTTACCACGATGAAAAACTGCGTTCAAGATTAAAATTCGTAAAGAAATTAAATTTGTACCTAAATAGCACTTACGTAATGCAAATATAGTAATTTCACATTATTATTTACTTGAGTTTATTCAATAAACTAAACTAATACTGGATAAAGCAATTTATAACAATCACAACTCGATAATGTCAAATAAATTTAATAGGAAACTTAACAAAAGGTATTGTAAGTATCTATTTCTATAGAATCACCTAATGTAAAAATCACCTAATTGGATATTTGTATAACTTTTAAATAGCTCTTTTAGCAGCAATGTGGCTATTTTATAGGTATTTAGCTATCTAGAATTATGTATAAATTAACAATACAGGCATTAAAGTGGACAGTTACAATAAATTAATTTAACTTGATTATGGATGGTTAGTTTTATTCTACTGTCGATAAATAATACTTAAGGGTGACTTTGTTGCGGATTAGATCTACGTTGTTGCTATTTGCAATACATGTAGTGAGCTCGGAGTAGGTTCTATCTGAAAAAAAAAATTAAAATAGTCTATGGAACTGTTTTGTTTTTTTTTTTGATCAATATTGAGTTGCTTAGGAACTATCAGAGGTTTTTGCGCTGACTGCCGATTAAGGTGTCATATATAGTTTACAAATATTATTTACTAATAAAACAGCTATTTAGAGCGAACATTCTAAGTTAAGACATATATTTACTTCCTTGCATTTTAACAGAGTCAAAATTCACAGGAATGTATACAAGTTTCAAAATGTAAGATGTAATGTAAGGCATGGGTGGATAGATACTTCATTAAATGTCAATCTAAGATTTTATGAGTGTGCTAACATTATGTATGTACATGTTCAGTCTTGATCATGGAGCATCTGTCGACGTGATATTTTACCTTTTGTTACATTCACGACTTATTTAAATAATTTAATCTCAGTATGATCCTTTATGAATATCCCATTGTCCTCGTAAAGTATAAGACACGTTGAAGAAGTTGACCACTCACCGCACCAGGTGGCACTATTACAGACCACCACCACTCCTTTCGACGGTAATCTGCTTCTTGAGGGCCTCACGCTCGTGGTGCTCCTCCTCCATCTCGGCCATGCGGGCGAAGCGAGAGTACGCCACGTGGCCCGACTTGATGGCGGACATCATCTGGTTTGGGTTAAACTGGTGTTATTGCAGCGGAACATTTTTAGGTACAAAAACCTACATCATTACGTGCAACGTTCAGGGGGTCGACCCTTTTATTGTTCCTATGTTGGATACGGGTCTATTGTTAGATTGAGAGGGGTTAGAGCTATAGTAAATCATGCCAAAACGGGTTAACAGAGTACAAGCTTCAGATAAATGGACGACTATTAAAAAAGATTCTTTACAATAACACTGAATAATATTTAGTATTAAAAGCGCACATAATCATATGAGGAGGCACAACTGAAAGTGTATGTAGTGGATTTAGACCCAAACTTGAAGTTGAACGCAGACATCTAACCAACGAATATATCACTGTTTCATCTTTACTTGTAACGTTAGACTAGAATTAGTTCAATTTCGTGAGCAATTGCTTTATCTACGTTATAGTCATAAATAAAATTAAATAAATGTTTGCAAACTTATCCTAAGTTATTGTGGATTAATTTGATGAAACTTATTGATATATGCAAATTAAATTTAACATAGAGATTTGAAACAAATTTTTAATGAAAGCTAAGTGTTAACAAGAGAGTCATGTTACAAAATTAGGATTGTATTTTAATATATATCTGCACAGTACAAAGCAATATTATTATAACCATGATAGGAACTTGATAATTGGCAAGCATAGTCAAAATGTGGCAGACGAACGTGGCAAGAAATGAGGCGGTCATTTCAGGATAAATGATCCCGTGCAAAAAGGCGTAGGCGAAGAAAAGAGCATTCTGCAGCATGCATATAGCACGGAATGAAGATGGAATTTGAAGGATCTCTGTTTTTAGGTAATATCATTCTACCGCAAGGAAAATTTTATATAAAAGATAAAATTGGAAATAGGTAGCAACATGCATTCTTGCATTTAAAAATTGCGCAAATAAAATAAGAAAAAAATATTAGGATATTGATTGGCGTTCGAAATATAAATTCTGAGCGGTCATTGGTAATTATTATTATAAATTAAAAAAGGGGTCTAACAATCGGGTATGCAAAAATGAACCGTATGTATATTGTAATATGGACCTGCAAATACTCGTCGAGTTCGACCTGCCCGTTCATGTTAGTGTCGATCTCGCGCAATATTTCGTGCAACTGTTCCCCAGTCACCTCCTCGCCGTAGTTCTGTGGAAAGGCTTTTGTTCACCACACAAGCGACATGGATTTTGATGAGCAGGGCTTTGTATGGTGTATTTGGTCTTATTTAGTTCATAAAAACGTACAATGTTCATGATTTAAGATCTATGATTTCTTTTTTATATAATCCAAGGCAATAAAATGAACAAATTAAATAATTTTCCATTTGTATGCTTTTTATGAATTTTAACAAGAATTTTCTTTGTTGCTTTTAACATGCAAATCATTATTAACACTCCCTACAAGCTCACATACAAAAGACCAAATATTCCATATTGTCAATCCTAATATAGGACTATGCAATATGGTTTTTGATCCTAGAGACCTAAAATCATATTGCATGGTCCTATTAGAAAGAAATAACATCACATTGATAGCACATTAATAGAGCACCGGACATTGACCCCAGTTGACAAGCGTATTCTAGAAGATTCCAGGCGCTACCTGCAGGTAATCTTGTAGTTCGAGCTGTCCGTGGTATGTGACGTCGATCTCTGAGAGAATCGAACTCATTTCCTTGTCGTTCTGTTTCAGACCCATACTCTATAACATTGTCAATGATATTAGAGTATATTAAATCTACAAAAGTAGTAATGTCCTTGAAAATTACCCTTGAAAGCGAGATTCCTCGCTGGTTCTGTCTGGTAGGCACCTACTACTTAAGAAAAATAAATCACAGACGCAAAATAAATCAACAAATAAAGTTATATTTATTGGATATCAACCGACAGTCCATTTGATACCAAAACAATAATTTAAAAAAAATGTAACATACATAGAAATGAATATTAAATATTTTTTGCAATGTTATTATTTTTAATCATTTGTGTATCTACTCAATCATCATTTAACGGTTTGATTTTTAACATTGCTTCTAAAACAGAGCTTAAATAAATATCAATTTAACAAATGGACAACGTCATTGATGATTTGATCAAAATATTGTACACTGTAATAAAGAAAAACCTAATGTAATTACATAATTAATATTAATTACATGGTATGTAAAGTTTCGTGTTACCTTGAGACTCCTCCTGATGTCGTTGATGGAAACGTATCCCTTGCGGTCGGCGTCGATGATCTGGAAGCGCTTGATGTAGGTCTGGATCTCGTCCTTGCTGAGGTTGATGGGGATCTTGTCGCGGGACGCACGATTCACCAACTGACCCATCTCTGTCGCCAGGAAGTCGTTCGCCGTCTTCATTTGTTGCTGGAAAGGATATTTGGATACATAGTTTGGTGTACAATTTTTTTTAACGAGTTACTACTTTATTTTTTCTTTGCCAGTTTATTATATTATACATAAATAGTAGATTTATATTAGAATTACCGCAATTGTAGAACTGACGGGAGGTAAAGATCAACGCGAAAATCAATTAGTTTTATTGTTTTAATTTAATATCGCGGTTTACATTATGATAATTTTGGCAAAAGTACACTTTTGACTACACTTTTTTGCATCATAATTATTTTAAAGCAGCAGCTTTAAGTTTGCAGCCAGTTCGATTAACCCAAATCTATCAATATTGAGGTTATGACATGTGATTTAAACATCGATCCAGTTGTAAGAGTACCATATTAGAAAAACAAAACGGTTCAAAAGACCACGAATTTGTTGTTATATATTATTTGTGGATCGACACCATAGTTGCATATTAGAAGTGAAAAATAAAATCGAGCTACCTTCTTCTCGGCGTCGCTCCACTTGAGCTCCTCGGCCATGATGTCGACGATGGCGGGCAGCGCCTCCACGGCGGCCTGCACGTTGAGGAAGGCGAGGCGCAGGCGGCGCGCGATCATGTCCACCGCCGTGCACGCGTACTCGCGCACGCCGTACCTGCGCGCACCTCACGCTACACTACCACTACATTCACACTACACTACCACCACTACCAGTACGCAGCGCACACAAACACACGCACACACATGCACGCACGTCGCATAATACCGTAACGTGACAACTCATTTCGAATCGCTCTCCGAACCCATTCAAGGTTGTATATTTATACTGTGACTAACGATCGAATATTTCACCACATGGTAGCCAATTGTGGTGTCATTGACTTCGTTCGTTCTATCTTACGCGTGCACGATTTGTATTGGCTAAGGTTGAATATTTTTACTTTATGACATAAAAGAGACAAAAAATATATTTAGAAAAATTACAAAATTATTGCAATTCAACTTTTTTAATTATATTACCATTAAAGTAGCTTTATATTAATAGAATGTATAAAATTATTTGAAAAGGAATAATGACTTGAAAACAAACCTGATTTCAGCATCAATGTACGGGAACTCGGGGTGGACCTTGTTACCAATAATAGGCCACCTTTTGCCAGTCATCGAAGCCATCTTCGCCACAGCGAACGCTCTGTCACCGTATGACTTGGCTAAGTGGTGAGCTACCTGAAAATATTGACAAAACTCGTTTAGATCTACGTTAAAAAATTGTATTAAAATATAAATAGTTTCAGTAAAGTGAACCCAAGCAAGTATATATTCAATTAATCTTTCTGATTAGGTATTACTGATTCCTGCTGATCCTGAATCTTAGTGATGAACACTACAATACTGAATGTCATATCAATTATAAACTTTCAATATATTTTCATAATAAATAAACAGTAAAATCTGTAATAAACTATAAAGGCACGAAGTCGATATTTACCTCCATTTCCAAGCCGAAATCTTGCACCAATCTGATGTACATGGTGGGTGTCCAACCGTGGGCGCCCTCGATCAGGAACCCATCGGTTTGGCACTCCTTGTACAGTGGTTTGAGATTCGCGCCTGAAAATAATAAGAATACATTTTGGGCATATTTTTAAGAGTGTGTTAATTGTCTACATCGTTACAGTTCCTCATAGTTCTATCCACATATTTTATGGCCAAGAAAATAAAATGACGATCGATTCGATAGACAATTATGTTAAGAAATTAAATCTGGTCCTATGGCGATGTGTTTTTAATTTATTAAACTATGCAAAGAATGCCACCTTTAACTGATAAGAGCTAAGATGTCAAATCCTATCATGAGAATTTAACACTTAACAGTAAATTGGTTCGAAAAGCTCACTCACTTTCAATGGCAGCGTCGATGCTCTCCATGGCCATAGCTCTGTAGGTGGTCCACTTGCCGCCAGCGATGGTGACGAGACCGGAGGGCGACACGTGCACGATGTGGTTGCGGGCTAAGGACTGGGTGTCGGGCTTGTTGGGGTCCGACACTAGAGGTCGGATGCCAGACCATGCTGATAACACGTCACCACGACGAACTGGAAGAAGATAGATAAAGAAGAGATTAAGCTATATAAAAAGTATTAAACCCAAGCCAACCCATTAAAGATCAGACCCAATATATGCTAGGGGTGTAGCATTTCTTTACGAAATCACTATCAAGGTAAAAAGAGAATTATTTAAACAAGAGTTGGTCGCTCAATCTCGTTATATCGCTGTGGGTTCATAAATAGGTTCTGTCTTTGTTAGAATCATTCGATTTGATAATAACAGTGAGTTCTTTAAACAAAATTACAATAAGTGAATAGCGTATCTTTTGCGTTGTTAAATCCTAGTAAAACTGTACGTTTAAAGCTTACATTCATGGTAATTGGGAAACTTAAATACGATTCACCATAAATAAACATGATGAAGTATTTATATATCGTATCAAAACTTCCTTGACTTATTATACTTTGTCATATTATTTAATTAGTGCCCTGCGTGCCCTAATACCTGGACCCAGGACGACCTAATGACTGCCAGTGATGAGGCAGTCAGCGTGGCAAAATTCTGGGCTAAAACCATTTAGGGACC
>DWMG01000520.1:0-19069 GCA_018244855.1 Elbella merops
AACCACTACTAGAAAATCTAAATTAGAAAATTTTTGTAGTGTTCGACCCGGGAATCGAATCCGGGACCTCCCGATCGACAGTCGCACTTGCAACCAACACGACCAACGAGGCAGTCAAACAACGAGGCGTTGTAAATATAAAAGTGACGAATTGTCAATTTTTTCATTATGTAAACGCATAACATATTTTGTATTGTGAGTGAAATAGTCTATAGCTGTGGGTATCTTTAGATGTAGGGATGATATTAAGAATCGTAAAAATATAAGAGAACGGCGAGGCAGGCTAGCTCGCAAGGAATGCTTCGTATTATATTTGTTCAGTGATGAGAACGACGTGAAGATCGCGTTGTATTGTGTTCTTGAAGTACCAACGTACTGCGAGGGTCAGTTTCAATATATAACTAAAAAGTGATGTTGCTTATAAGTTCTTTCGACACTTATTTAGATTTAAATATCATCTAAACGGTTTTACTCATTACAACATGTGCATACTAAGTGTACTCAATGAAAGCTGTGCAAGACGTGTAATAATAAGGGTAAAATAATAAGGGGCAGTAGGCCTATGTAGGAAACATACGTCAATTTCATATCTTCTTCATCTTCAGCCTATCTCAGGCATGCGGGTTGGAGATCGCAGGGCACAGCTTTTCGCAACGTCGCGCTACTGCCTGTCTGCGCCCAGGGCATTGAGCTGTGCTTATTTAGGCTGCGCTATACCGCAATCAGCCGTTCGCCAGAGCCTCGTCTGTTATAGCAGGGTGTACCACGTGCAGATGAGGTTGGCTTGGGCTCCTGAAATGGTGGTTGGAACCCCTTACACCTTTCAAATGCTCTTGGTGTAACTTGCAACATATAAGGATTTGGTAGCTGGCTTATCGCGGTATAGCACGGCCTACTTAAGCATGGCTCCATTATTTATGTAAAGCATGTAATTGGTATGTCTCTTTATCCATATCCGTTCGCTGCTGGGCCTAAGCCTTTGAAATAGAAAGCATTAGCTCGATCAAGCTCGATCTTCAGTTCTTTGCTTCCAACCACTGCTAGACATGATAGGTATATAGTCATTCCACCTAGCTGGCCGTTGTCCTACTACCAATGCCAGTACGTGGTCTCCGTTCTCAAACACGTCTACTTTAACCCTTATAGAAGTTCTAATTGAATATATTACCATAATGAGAGTTTATTAAGGGATACCTGAATTCACACGTCATAACACGTAGGTACACATCAGTCTAGCTCTACATCAGAATAGATAATTACAAAAACAACGTACGCAAACAATGATTTCGGCGAACAACGTTTCGGAATTTACAGATGTATGTAAATGTGTGTTAATTTAGGATGTTACCGCTTTACAGTGGCATGATTTCGTGGTAAACTGTTCCGTATACCCGGAGGCGTACAGCGACGCGCGGGCTTAGGGCCGCTTGTACTACTCTCTCTACTAAACTGTATTATTTCTTCCGATTTTAAAATAAGGTGCTGGCGAACTACAGCTAGAGTAGACTAATGATGTGATCATTGTTTTTTGTTTAATATTTACTCGATGATAGATAAGATCGGAAATAAGCGATAAGCCTTAATGCGAAGAAAGCTGTACCTAGAGACACAAGATACTGTTACGGTAGGAAAGGAATAGTCACCAATCCCTGCCACCCTGGCCAAGTGCGGGTTAGCAGACTAAGTCCGATAATTGTAGAAAAATGAACGTGATGAAATTCCAACTTAGGTAAAAGTAACGTAGAAAGAGAACATCGCAGTAAATACATTGTAATGGAAATGTATGTCACGGTCTTGTGAACCTAAATACACGAGACATGAAAAGAATTTTTTAGATATCCAAACAAATTGCTACGGCGTGTGAGACACAATAATAAATTTATAAAATAAATGGTAATATGTGTTACAAAACGTAATTTTCATCTTTACTTATTGAGAAACAGTTAGGAAGTGAGGCTTACATAGGTAACCATTACTTGCTTTAGAGGTAGGCAGGGACGTGTAGTGTAGGTAATCATCTTTTTAAAACGAGAAAAATAAATGGGAAAATGGTGACCAACCCATAGTTTAGAGTTCTAGGTTAGTTTTGAACTCGTTTTATTATTATTATTATATTATCGGGCGAGATCAATTAAGAGGTAGACATTAGATTAAAATCTAAAATATTTTTGGTATTAACATTTTTCAATGAAATTCATGTTTGTGGTCAATCTTTTCGTTATCACAAAATAAAATATTGTCCCTCCGTAGCGAAAGATAAACGTACATCGAAGAACGAGAGTTAGAGCCTCTTAAGCGCTATTCAACGAGTCTAAGAGTCGATTTAAAGTTTTATGAGGCAGTTATGTCTGAACCTAGATAATTCTTACCATACTCGTATTCAAGGTTTTTGAAAATAGTAAGCAGCAAGAATGATCGGCCTGGTCAATGTTCAGCAAATATAATATATTACTTGCATTTTGTAACGTTTGTCTGTTAGCTTCGCTTAATGGAAGGCGATAGTGCTGCCATCTAGGCGACAGCTTGTGGGTTAGGAGACGTTCCTGTTGTTATTGCTTGAAAAATAATATTGTGCCACTACCCACATTAAAAGATGCTTATGATAATATTAAAACGAACAATTTTCAACTTATAATGACAAACAATGACAAACAATTTGTTTGTAAATAAAATTTTAATTACAGGATATGTCAATAGTTCATAAAAATTTCTACGACCAATTTTATTTAGAAAACTAATAAAAATTCTACTTTTAATAACGTGTATCTGACAAGTCGCGACTAACTACTTTTAGATTATTTTAAGGATAAAGAGACATTTTGGTATTCATGTGCGAATAAACATAAACACAAATTTCAATTACTGTTTTTGAGGTCTCGAACGTACTTAACAGGTAACAAATAGCATTTAAAATGTCCTATACACACATTTTTCCTTGTCACTACTTTGTATACACATAACCAGCGTTTCTTTTGCGATAATTTCGATCAGAAGTAACTCACAATAATAATTCAGTTCTCTTTGTAAGTCGAGCTACGCGCCCTGTTTGAAGACAAAGTTTTGATAGAACTTGCCCAAGGGTTGTGTGTACGTATTGTGTACACGTACATATTCGTACATGCGTGTAGCCGGCGGTTATGCGGAAATAATAGGTTAGGGGGTTATAACCTTTAGATATACTAAAATGTTTAAATATAAGAGTATTAGTATAGGGATTTGATCCCAGGACATCCCGGGCTGTTTGACTGCTTCTGGGTCCTGGGTTTTAATCCCGGGTCACGTTCTATTGAATTTTTCTAATTTAGAATTTCTAGTAGTTTGGATCTGTGTCCCGTGTATGGCAATAGGCTCACCACCTATTCCATAGGACGTAAAGTGGTAAAAAATGGGAGTGTACTACACTCCTCTGTCTACTCCTTCGGGATTACAGGTGTAATGTTACGTAATATTAATATAAATGGCGAAGAAAATGTACGTCATATTGTAATGCATAAAACGTAACATCACGTCTGTATTTCCTTGAAAGGGTAAATAGAGGACATTAGTACGTTTCGTCAGTTATGCAATACGGAATATGGAATAGAAGGTGAGTTTATTGCTGTGCGCCTGGCACAAATCCATACTCCATTCTAGTATTAGAAATTTCGCGTTAATAATCCAATAGTATTTTGCACGAATAAATAAATAGTTTAACGAATAATATTATATAATAAGCAGTTCTCAGGTTGAAGTGAGTAACTTAAGAGTTATTCTTTGCTATACAATTTAATATAGAGCATTTTAAATGTTGCCCGTAAATTAGCTTACAAAAGAAAACTATTGAAACTTCTTCAAAGACTGTTGCGAGGATGGATAAAAATACGAATTTTATACGGTATTTGTCGCACAACTTTTAAGGGGTCTCTTGAAAGTTTCCACATGGTTTTTAAGCGTTTTGCGTCTCGACCTTCGGTAAGAGCGGTATTACTTGCAAACTTTTTTAACTTCAAAATAGAAGACGGGCACTTATGTGCTTTATTAAATAATGTCGTTTTTGATTGTGTTCTTAGAGTTTTGACTGTTTTAAATTTATGCACTTTTATGCAAGCTTACCTTTTTGATATCATCTATCTTAGTCAAAATTAATGTCTAAAATTCGATGAAAATTCCAAATTTCTCCTACATGCAGAGTCAGCTTGTTTCTACCTGTTTGTATTTGACCTTTTACTAGCCAGAAAATTTTCAATAGCGCTGTGACGTCACGGACTTGCCCCGGAAAGGCGCTCACGACGTTTGATGTAATTAAGCCACGTCTCTCTTCGCTGACTTGATTATTTATAGACGTCTTAATGGCCCAATCAAGCGCAGTATTAGCCAGCATTAGCCCAATCAAGCGCAGTATTAGCCAGCCAGCATAGCTACTGCGAGCACCCACTCCTCTGCCAACGTGACCCCCCTAATCTGTGATGCACGTGGCCGGCCACAACATCGCCTCATCACTCTTCTTTCATTATAAGTTATCTGGTAGTATATATTCTCTTCTTTTATAAGACAAGTCATCGTATCTGTAAATTAATTATCTCATTTTGCAAAAAGGTTAATGGTTTACTTTGCGATCATCCCAAAATTAAGGATCGTAGACAGCAACGCAGTTGGTATACTCGAGTGTTCTGATTGTATTTACTGTTGAATGAAACCGATTTTAATTCTAAATATTGGCAACGGCGCGCCGTCCCTCCCTCGCGTTACATCCAATTTACAGAAGTTAAAATCCCAGTCCGTATTTAATTTATTCGCCTCACGTCATCGAACCGCGCGGTTGCCAATTTTACTTCACGCATCAGTTCTTTGTAAATTTGTTTTTTGTTTTACTGAATTTTGATATTGTTTTATGTCAACAAAGTGCGCCTTAGTCGGAAATAGTTATGCAAGACGTGTGGAAATCAACAATGAACCTTGGACAGGACTGCAGGAATACTAATTTTAGCGTCAGTTGTCCAGTTAATTTCAGTTGTAGATAGACATATTACTTAGTTAGAATAATTTATTAACAGAATTGCCGGTTTGTTAGAATCATTGATGTACTTAATTCGCTTTATTCGATTACTGTTCATAGATGCATTAACTGTAATGATCGAGAATGATGCCATTAGTACATCTACACATATTTTACATACCTATGTAAAACATGCGTGTGTCCAGAAATTATTTAAACAACATTTGTTTTGTTATGGAAATAGGCTCAGCGGTAGCTTTGTTCGGGGCAGGCCGAATACATGTTACTCCATTTCATGTTCATGTCAGTATAATACAGTATGTTAGCACAGATTAATACAGCCTCCATCACATCTATACAGAACCATTTTCAAAGGGTCTATATTGATTTGATCCGCATTTGAGCAGAGATCACTCTGGAGGCGATATACGGATGGTTAGTTAAAGTGACGACATGTTATACATATATGCAATCGATTGTTTTCAGGTCAGAAACAATGTTTAGTGAATCCATTTAACTAAAAATGTAGTCTCGTTAGTTGGCTCTATCGATGTGTCTGTTCTAGCGGTTAGTCAGCTTACGTACCTGTTGGTGCAAGTTGGTACCCAACTTGTTAGACTAAAGCAGAAAGTTCCAAGCGTAAATGTGTGAACAAAATGCCACTGTCATGTTCGTCCGTTGACGCTGTGTACGTAATGTTTAGTACTTCTACTTTAGCTTTAGCTTTAGCTAAAGCAACTTAGAAAATGTATTCTAAGTACACGTTCTAGAATTTATTAGATGTTTCCGTTACAAAATGTGAATAAGCGTTGCTTTTGTGTTTGTTATTCGTTCATTTAGTTTACTTAACGGTCCATTTTATACTACACAGACTGCACTCCCCTGTCTACTCTTTGAGGAATAAAGAGGTGTGATTTTAAAAAATATTATTTATTTAAATAGACAGGTAGCATTTGTATTCATTTAAATAGACAGGTAACATGTACAGCAGTTTCGCCGGGATATTGAAACGAGGACCACAGTAAAGCATCCGGTCCAAACCCGTATCAGATTAATGGCATTTGTTCCGCGAACTCGCTACGATATTGACGAGTAGTTTTTCCGCATTTGGTGACAAGTGATATCTCGACAACATCCATCCGCGAAAAACTTTCTGAAGCACGGTTTATCTGATTATTACGCTTGGTCATCGAGTTCATGCAATTTCTAGTTAAAATGAAAAGAATGTTGGCTCTTACTATATATATTATCCGACTTATGATTATAGGTCTATTCGTTCTACTGGGGAAAGACTGGAGTATATTATTTTTACTAAAATTACATATTTATCCATGTACGGTATTTACAACATCGTTGAAGACTTTTCTACAGTATGCGATTAGTGACGTATCGAAAGATAAATGTAGGTATAAAAGGTAAAATTAAAAATTCTTTGTCTAGATGTAAAATACATATTTAATTTATGATTATTCCACTACTATTTTTAATTAAATTTGTGAGAAAGAAAAACATTCCGAGATAACCCATATAAATTAAAATTTTCGGTACTGTTCCATTAGGTATGTGAAATCTACCAATCGCACTCGGTTAGAAGTATTGTACATATGTAAACTGACACGCATAGGGGACATGAAAAGCGCATTTCTAAGAATATAACAAAAGAGAGTATGTACATATATGCAAATAAGTACATTTGTGTTGTCATATTCGGTCTGCGCAAGAATCAACACCGAGCTGATATTTACAACGTTGCACGGCACATAAAGCGGGCTCGCGGAGCATGTCAGTTCTGTTCCCGTAGCATTGTGGCCGACCGCAGGGTAGGAATATTTAGAAAATAGATGTGTGAGAGAAATAGGAGCTAAATGTGACACAGCTTTTATAAGTAGGAGTATTTTAATTGTCTTTTTTTGGCTAATATCTTACGTGAGTTACGTATTTGATTTCAAATCTTGTCAACATAAATATTGACTCTAGGACTTCCATACGTCCCTTCAAAAAGCACATCATCATCATCATCATCGTCAGCCTCTAGATGGCCACTGCTGGACATAGGCCTCCCCTAAGCGGCGCCACTCTTCCGGTACTGGGCCTTCCGAAAGCAGTTTCCCGCTGTCTTCTTCACGTCGTGAGACCATTGGGTAGGAGGGCGACTTACGCTAGAAAAAGCAAAAAAACCACATAGTTTATATTATTTTTAAGATGATTATAACTGGAGCACATTTTAATGGTGTAAATATAGTAAAACAGTTCTCGATATAAGAATGTGCCATTTACAAAAAGTTTTGCTAAAGAAGTGGTGTAAATATAGTCGATTTACTGGTGGGATAAGTGTTAAAATATAAAGAATTTACGTCACAAACGCTACTGATTATAATAATAATAATCGACCCATTATAATTCCACTGTTGGAATATAAGTCTCTTCTCATATTGAGAGGGTTGAGGCCATAGTCTGCCACGCTGGCCAAGTGCCGGTTGGCAGAACTGTATAATATGCGACTTACATAATATTATTTCCGTTCCTCCTTCACCCGTGTCACTTAGATTGAAGAAACGTAAAACTAATATGTACTATATACATGGTTAAAAGAGTTGTATCATCACATTCAGCCTTTTCCGTTCCACTGTTGAACATAGGTTTCTCGAATGGCACGCCACTAAGCTCGATCTCCAGTATTTGGCATCCAAAGTAATTGGCCGATTTGCGTATATCGTTACTACACTGCTGGTAAGATGAGGGCGCCCTACGCTACGTATCCTAATATATAGACTTTACTAATTATGTATCACTATTCTGTCAACCCTTAATTTGTACCATTGAAACTAGAAACTTGTTTATGGTGTCCATATTGCTCAATATGTATTCGGTATGTCGCGCGTCGCCAGCTATCAGAATAACAGATGACGTCGAAGTTTTGCGATCCGTCTCCGACAGCCGCTCACGAAGCCAATTCGCTAGTTACATATATCTGAAATGAATCTACGAAGGTCGATGAATCTAAAGTAAATAGAGCAGTGCAAGAGAAGTCTGAATAAAATATGATGAATTTGCAGTTTCTATCAATTTTAAACGCAGTAAGAGCATTTACGTACTCATTGTGATGTGGTGTTCATTTTTGCTTTATTCAGCCAAAACGTTTTAATTTCTTTCTGACCTACAGTTTTCATTATTACATACCCTGGCTAGATCTAGAAATCTAATATAATAGCAAAATTTATTGTAACCATGCTAAGCGAGGGAATTATGGGCAACACCCTGTAATAGATATAGGGGTTCCGTAGTGGACTGAGACAGACCGACGATGATGGTGAAGTTCGTAAGTCTTTAGTATGCCTGGTCAGTTTAAAAAGTAAGCTAGTTAATAATTATAACTTTTTTGGACGTCCTAAGAATTGAAGTGTCATGTCTCACCTTTGCAGCCAAGAAGAAAAGCCAAAAAGCCAAGAAGAAAAAGAAACGTAACGATTAATAGTTTCAAGTATTTCTCTGGAAACCTAATCTGTTGAAAGAACATTCGTTCTTCGCGAGCCACTAGCTCCGTTCAGCTAAATCCTTGTGACGAATGGCGTCGAACTTGCCCGATCACTCCACTGGCCGGCGACCGACGACCGGGAACCGAGGCAATTTGCTTCAAAACTTTTTACATTTCCGGACTCATTTGTTTTGATGGACGGTGAAAAGATAAATTAAACTGGACTTATTTGAGGAAAATGTCATGTTTATTAGATTTCCTTAAGATTGTTTGACGTCAGCAATTTCTCCGCGTCGTCAACTACAAGTTGCACAGACACGTAAGATGTGATGTGACTTTGGTGGAAGGGATGTAACGTATATAACAAGAATATTGACGTAAAAAGCATAACTTTAATTGTATAAATGAATGACAAAATATGGACGCTTTTGTTCAGAGTAGAGGTTACTTTTACATTTGTATAATGGTTGAAGTATTGTTTTTCGGGCATGTGAAGTTTTTTGTTAAATATAATCGACGCCTGTTTTTACTACTACCTGACAGTCAATAATTCAAATAGGTTTAATTGACTATTGCCTGACTTCAAAGTTATCAGTGTCAGGGAATGTGGACAATTCTTAGGCATATTGTATTAAGAAACCTACTGGCATGGATGGTAGCGACGTATATTTAAGTGCTTTAATAGCTTCATGAAATATTACAATTAATATAGCCATTAGAATTGTTGATTTAATAAAATGACAGAAGTTCTACATCGCAATGAAATTAAATTAGTGTTTTTGCTTCATTCTATCGCTCTTAGTTGAAATTTTCTTAAATGCCAAATTGTTTTATCCTTTTTTTTGAGTAAATTATACGATTATTATGAAAATATTTAAGGCCAATTATCTTAAACTTTTCGGAAACGTAACGGCCTTAATCCCCGAAGGGGTAGGCACAGGAGTATGTAGTGTAGTACACTCCCACGTTTCACCAGTTATGTTTAAGTCCCATGGAATGGGTGGTGAGCCTGTTGCCATACACCGGGCACAAATCCTGACTCCGAGTCACTACTAGAAATTCTAAATTAGAAAAATCCATTAGTACCCGACTCGGGATTTGAAGCTAGTACCTCCTGACCAGCAGTTAACTTTTCTGGCAATACAAAAATAGTGTAACTTCTTAATATAATAAGGAACATATGTTACTGATAACATAATAAAAATGCAAAGGGGCTCAATCATTAGTGTTGTTAATGCTTAACTCTACATGAGTCTACTCCTCTAGACCTCGAGTCGCGGTAAGTAGTTTAATAGGTACATAATACAAGTACAAAGCCTTTCGATAGTTGCGAAGCTCATTAATTCGTTACACTGTGCATAGTAAAAACTTCAACTTTGCGGGATAAAGGGGCGGTTGGAATGGAATCCCTTTTGACTCTGCGAGTTGCCTACGTCTGCTAGCAATGAGAGCCATGGAGATGGAACTAAATGCCGAATTTCCTGAAAGTTATTCTTCATTCACTCGTCTATTGTCATGAAGTTAACATAAAACTCTTCTGTCGCCTTTATTCCTCTGGTAATTTACTTTTAAAATAGTTCTTACGCACTCCAGAATAATACCATATTAGGTTTTCATTTTAATGTTATGTGATGAAGTTGTCTGTCGCCTGCTGTGATTTCATCAGCGGGATTACTGGAAGACCAGCTTTTTAATAACTGGCACAATGCTGCGCAGGACATGTTTCATAGACTTTATGTTCATAAACATTATGTTTATGTGTACTCAGTAAATAAACAATTATTCTTCGTTTTATATTATTGCGGGTGTTTAACTCGACAATTATTTAATTGTAGAAGAAAAGTTGTAAAAAAAACAATTTGGTCGCGCAAATGGTTCATGAATGAACTGAAAGAGCTTCCGGGGCGTTCTGCGCGGGCTTCCGTTCCCGCGGTACCTATGCCGCTCAACTTCCGCCTTTCAGAAAAACTTATTTATTCATTAGCGTATTAGCTTTGTCTGGAGGGGAAGTAGGCAACGGTCCTCACATTAATCCTCGAAGCCTTGTCTTATTTTTCTTTCCGATGCAAAAGGAGGAACAAAAAGACGCTGCTGTCACTAAAAACGATTTCTAATTGACTGTGTTGTTAAAAGTATGTTTATTTCTATCTATAAATGAATATAAGTGTTTTTTACCATACCAATACCACAAACATAATTTCACGCCTGTACGGTAGGCAGAGGAGTGCAGTAGCCACTCCAGTTTTCATTAGTTATGTTATACTTTCTATGTATTAGACGGTTAGCGATACATCGGGTACGAATCCAGCGTTCGTATTGCTACTGAGAAATGCTATTTAGAAAAATTCAAGAATGGTTTGACCTACCAGGGAATCGATTCTAAGACCTTGCTACCATTAAATATCAGTATTGAATACGTTTCCGAAATACGCACTCACGAATTTTTATTTCTATTTATGTACATAAAATCTTCACGCCAAATCCCTTACGGGGCAGAGAACACGGCGTGACAAATATCCCTATCTCTGTATCACAGTAACCTATGTAACTGCGAAGATTCTCTAATTACACTTTCTCACTTTTTCTTCATAAAGTAACCCAATTAATGGTCATAGAATTTATCTGCTTTGATAAATTATATCCGAGACTTGAGGAAAATTTCTCTTTCGCGTCAGTCGCACTAAACCGTATATTTCTCTAGCTATAAATCTGAGGCTCGCAGGGTATTTACTATATACATAATTATTACAAATGTTACGAAGATACAAAACAGTTATGGAAGTACCAGTACCAGTGAAAACTATTCCATGGGATGTAGCACATAACAGGTGACAACTGGGAGTACTATTCTCCTTTGTCTGCCCTACGGGTGCATACAGTCGTGATGTTATGTTTTTTAATATACAAAATGTAACATCAAGCCTGAATATCCCTGAAGAGGTAGGTAGAACAGTATAATACGCTCCCACGTTTCTCGTGTGAGAATAGGCGTGAGTCCATACACGAGGCCAAAATCCAGACACTGAGCTATGACTAGGAACTTCTAATTAAAAATATCGAATAGTAGCTGACTTAGGATCGAACCCAGGATACCTCGCTCAGCAGTCACGCTTACAACCACTCGGCCAAGGAGACAGTCAATATATAATTATGATGAATTAATAAATATCATTATAGAACTTGTATTCTTAAATTAATTTAGACAGAATTGTTTCCAAATTATCAAAGCATCTCTCTCTCTGACGTAAAAAAAAAAATAGCTAATTTAATCCAAAGCTATCATTAGCTATATGGTAATGAATATGTATACTGATATATAATGTAAACCCTAACGAAATGATCTAACCAAAGTATATCAGTGCAGTATAAAGGCCATAATTTTGATCACCGGTTTCGTGTGTCTTGCCTTATTGTTTATAATGACACTATAAACAATTTTTTTGCCATGACGCAAATCTATACATACGATTCAGCCATACATCATGTGATAGCAATGATACATACGCTCTCATTAGAACTTTCTAGCGACTTTAAGCCTGTCCTCGTCGTGTTCAATTGTAATTCATAAGTCGGAAGGACTTGGATAACGAAGGGAAACTTTCAGCGCTGAATCCTAATGAATTGAATATTATATCTGGTCCAAATTAGATACGATTCAAACAATGCGATGATTTGAATACCTACTTTAGTATATACTATATGTAAAACAAAGGAAATCATTGTTTTTGGTAACAGCAGTAGAAAAAAACTGCCTAAATAAATTGCAATTGGTATTATAAGCCAGCGCAAGTGTAGTTTGAGTAGAGTCACGTGACTCTCCAGTACGTCTATAAAATTTTCTCGAAGCGATTCTATACGAGAGCCAGTGGTGTTGTACTTCGCTCAACGTGTTTGCGGTCTGGAGGCAAACAATCGCCCGGCTAATAACGTCGCGATGTCGGTCACCGTGGGGCGGCGGGTGCTGAGGGTGTTGCTGTAACTGACCGTAACTCGAGTTGCTCCAATTAGACCGCCCTTATCCCGCAGTCGCCGCCGCTGTCCTAATTCATAAGATCTACCCCTTAAACATGGGAAATATAAAAATGAAAATTACTCATTTTTATTAATAGCCTACGAACACGCTACGAGTATCAAAAAATAATAAGTAAATTTTAACATAATCATTGTACATTTTTTTAAATTCATTTAATAAGATAGGAAATATTTTATATAGGTGCTTATTCCCCGTCAGTAGTACTCGTATTACAACTGTTATCAATTTCATACAGAAGTTAAGCTTATTTGAAGGGAACAAATGCAGAATCCGTTGGATACAAGGCTGCTGCTTCTTTGACAAAATCAATTGTTTCAAAATCGCTGAACATACATATGTTACGAAATATGGACATATACGGACCTCTGCGTCATGTGGTGCTTGATTTAGAAATAACACACCCATTTGAACTTCCTTTAATGTGGATAGCAGCACAATATCCTTATTCAACAAATAACAGTACGGTACAGTACTATTTGCCAACACTATTGGCTAGTTCGAAATATCATCGTTTTCATAGCGTACACTAATTATACTAAAATACAAGTGGCATGACTCTGAGTAACACTAATTTAGGTAGGTTTAAATAGGTTTATCAACTTTCCTTCACGTAACTAGTCCAGAAAAGCAAAAGAGGGGATTAGCATAAAAAAGTTTAAATGTCAAGATACATTTGGGGTTTAGGTTGAAGCGGTCGCTTTGTGCGGAGATGGATGGTAGGACGGAGCAGGGGTGCGATATCGACGCGGGAGAAATGACCGCACCACATACGATCAACATCTTATGACCAAAGCCACGTCTTACGGAACGAATACCTTTGCGTTGAACAGATGTAAAAAGATTCCTTTCAAGTATTTTTTTACCTTGAAACTAATTGAACTTATAACATGGTAGATATTGGTTAAAATAAATCTTGTAGTTTGACTACTTCGTAAGTCGAGTGATTGTAAGCGCGACTGCCGAATGGGCGGTCCTGGTTTTGATCCCTGGGTCGAGTACTATTGGGTGTTTTTAACTTGACATTCCTAGTAATAGTTCGGAGTCTGGATTCGAGCCCGGTGTATAGCGATACATCGGCCATTACCATACGTATAATGTAAGTAGTCAAATGGTATGATGTATCGGTGTCTACTGTACTCCTCTGGCTACTGGTCTCCTCTGGCTACTCCTTCCGGTAGATACAGCCGGATTGTTAAGTTACGTTTATATTTAAAAATGCGATCCATTTCATTTCCATGAGACTATACATTTTTGTTCGGAATTAAAGTGAACAAGCCTTTGTATGGCAATGTAATGAGAAAGATAGCTTCATCGTTATGTTATGGAAGTGACGTTGGCCCTCCCTAATACCTATGATATTCGTATGTAACTATACCAAATAAAATAGGTATATAAGCAAAGCAAAAACCAGCAAAGCAAGCAAAGTATATAAAGCAAACACCCTCTGTTTCAGGGTTGGTCGGTACGTATGATGTTAATTATAATTGATAATGATATAATTCAATTGTTCATACTCGTATATACAGCTATTGTCCTTAGTACTCGTTTAATAAATAACAAATCGGTATAATAATACTACGCTTGGGGTTTTTATAAATTCTTATAATTTGAATAACTTCTCTATTCCAAGTCTAAATGAATTATCGGATGCAGTCAAAGGATTTCTTCAGAGGAAACCGATGATTAAAATCTTCATATTTCAAAATGAATAATTCAGATCGAAGCGAGACAGTCGGAGTGAACGTCGATAAGCTAATAAAAGGCTAATGAAGGCATAAGACAAAGGATAATGCGAGGATCTAGAGTCGATCGCACCCGATCACGGCCCACTTCGCACGAGCCTCATTAAATAATGGAACTGCTCACTCCCACTCTCCATTAGGATCGTAACAAAAACTCGTTTATTATATAATTATATGTCTCAGTCGATTGGCTCGCTAAAGTTTTAGACATTCTAATACGATAGCAAATAACATTGCACGTGTTTGTTTCAATGATTGTGTAAGTATTAATAAGCTGAAAACAATTTTCTGTGTAATTTGATAATATTGTTCAGCTGAAAACTTTTCGGGCCCGATGTTACGTAACGTTTATATACTTCTGAGAGTACATTTAGAAGCTCTTGTTGTCATTGACGAAAGTTTTTCGAAGGCCTTTGGACAGCATACACTGTTCGTGCTAGTTTGTTCCCAACAAATTGGAAGAGTTTTGTTCTACAGCGGACGTAACGATTTGATCTAATTTTGCTTAATTCTTTATCAACACCGGAATAAGATATACTAACCTGTACACCCACTAGACAACCTAACTTGTTACATAAGTGTTATTGTATCATTTCTGAAATATTTAAGTTTTGGATTTTGCTTCTTGTCAGTTTCTTACGGAAGTAGGATTAAATTACTCACTTGGTCGTCAGTAACTTTACCAGAAGAGCAACATACCTGCTGCCATACGACGCACGCCGCGGTGACGCACTTCTTGCGTTCATTTACATAATGTTACCACCTTGCCCCCATTAGAATATTTAACGCGAGACCCTTCAAAGAGATACCGAGGTTAAAGCAGCGTTACGTAACCCATGCTTCAAATAATGCGAAAGAATCTGTATTAGGAGTACAGTCAACTTTCTCTCGCGACTACGCACACGTGCTAACTGTACAAGCAAACATCAACTGAATTGACTGCGTTTAAATATTATGATACTAGAGTTCATAGTGCAGGATTCGAGTGCATGAGGCATCATAATACTTATACGAGTCCTTCCTCTACTGTACAGACATAAGGGAGTAATTACTTTATACTATATATTCTGCAGGCAGATGCTGGATGCGGCAAGCCAAGGACAAGGCGCGATGGCGCTCAATGGGGGAGGCCTATGTCCAGCAGTGGAGTGAAACAAGCCGGTGACGATGATGATGCTGAAAATGATGATGATGATGATAATGATGATGATGATGATATACCAAATAATGTGTCATACTAGATTCATTTTTTGAAACAATTCACATCAGTTTGTAAGTGAAACGACCGAGATTTTTGCGGTTATTAAATATTATGTGCAAATTACTCCAAACTCGAATAGGTACTTAGTGTAAGTTTTGTAAATTAATAACGAGAAGATGAAACATCCATTAACAGACCTTCCAACTTACTCGTACCATCACGAATCTCCTGAGTCCCGAGTCCTTCGTGACAATAAACTTCCAAGAGGGCCCTCCCGCCAGCCTCATATATCCTCCCCTTTCAATTATAACGCAGACATATATCGCACATTCCAGTCGATTAGACAATGATGAATTAGCAATATGCTGTGTAACTAAACGTTTGATCTTCGTATTAAATACACTTTTAAAACTTGAATGTAACTAGAAAATTGGTTCCGTCAGATTTATTTCAGTATCTGCTATACGTTTTCGTTTGGGTCACAACAAATTTTAATAAGTCGAAAAATGCTGGGGGCGGCAATGGAAACTCAACCCGTCACGCTGGGCTCAATCTAGTAGATTGAGGAGTGCAGAATGTCAAATAAGCACATGGAAAATGAGAGGGGAATTCGCAAAGAGTTGAATAAAATATTCAACGTGATGATGATGATCATGACAATTGACTGACGAACCTCTGAAACATGCTGACAATATTTATATATATCTTAGATGTCCTTTTAGAAGTAGTGGTCTCCTTTTAGAAGTATCTGTTATGAAGGTGAATGTAGAAGCACGACAAACAAACGTGAGGTTTGTAATGATAGATATATATGGCTCTCAGTGCTTTCTGCCTACCACATAAATTACCGAACGATGCAATATAATAATAAAAGATTCCCAGTTAAGAAAATAATAAAATTGGCATGACGGTGTGAAACATTCGTGACCAGCTCGGTTCGATTACAGCGTGATTGGGAAAACTGTGTGATGTGATTATACGAGTACGAATCATTTTGTTAGCGTGATATATACAGACTGGTACAAAACAGTTTTTTTTTAAAAGGGTGAAATTTAATTTGTGTTATTAAACAATAAAAAGATATATGGAAGCTCACAGCAATTGATATGAAACGGCCTATTTTATATTATTATACATTATATTTGAATGACCGTCTTGTTAGACGTAGACACTGACGTTAGACAATAGTTAGCAATATTGCAGTGCTGAGACCTTTCAGTAGAATATCCTTTCATTTAATTATAACAATTTAAATGTACATATAGAATTTTATATTAACAAAAGTGTATGTGACAAAAATAGTTTAACATAATATTTAATGTATGTATATTTTTACACAGCATAACTATGTAGTTTAGGTTTAGTTTATTTATAATAAAACTACCAAAACGCGAGGTTGTAAACGTAAAAACTGTCTATAAATTTTGTATTGCTTCTTACAAAAATCGGTTTCACCGGGTGAAATTTCCATGTAAACGGAACTAATGCAAGCAAGTGAAATAATTAGCGACTTCATTAGAGCAATAAATTCTTCCTTTCACAGCAGTACCTTTAATTAAGTTTTTTAGTCCGTCCCTTGGCGTTTGTGGGCTACGATTTGCCCAGCTGAGAATTACAGATGAAGCGGTGCTACATAATATTTTATTATAGATAATGTGCCTCACTGGAAACAGGTTAAAAAATGTGAAATTATGTCGCAAAATTATTTAGTTGCAAGTATGTATATACATACATACTCCTTTTAGCAGTACATACGTACTATACAAACACATTTTACAAACTGCTAGTTTAATGTATTTTGAGGTAACTCTGTAACTCTTTTTTGATTGATAAATGGAACACTGGAATAGTACGTCCATTTGTGGTGCTAGTGAAACGTGGCATTGGAATTAGTTAACTGCATGAGATTTTCCTAAGTGTAATGATGTTAAAAGTTCTCGGACTTTGTTATTCAATGAGTTCTTAACAGGTCCAATGTGTTTCAGTAACACATCCCGGAGGAGAGCGGGCGCGTGAAATTGGGGCCCCCGCTCACCTGCACTTAATGCTGTTCATTAATTAGTTAGCCCCGGCGAGCGGCCCTGCATCCCCAATTTTATGTGCCCGTTTTATGTAAAGCACGACCTTAATGAGGAAGTGTAGAATGTCCTATTAATCTCGGGGCCGAGTTACCGGGAAGCGCGCTCGGTTACCGAATCTGTTAAGTTTGTGTTGTGGCGAATTTGAAAATTGAATACGAATTTAACATTTTTTATACGTCGAGTGTTACTACATAAAATACCTAAAGTATTATTTTTTGTTTAAAAGTGTGTAACCGTTTATGAACACGTTAATGTTAGGTTGAATTATTTGCCAGTGCCACTGAAACTGTAACTTCATTAAGCGTGGCAAGACTAATCAGGTAAGTAAGATGAGGAAAATTAGATAGGTAAAGTAAAGCTAGGAACGCCGCCCGGGCAATGTTGACAGTGCACAAACCGGACCAGTATTAATCGGATTGGCGACTTTAACCGGATTGCGCTACTCTGTGTGGTGTCTTGGTGTAGTTTTCAACAGTCAGATCTACGTAATTGATAGTTTAATGTCATTCACTGGCCCAGTTCACAACGATCTCGGGATTATGTATTCAAACAAGGTGTCGGCAAAATACTTTGGAAAGCGTATCACTGGAATAATAAAAGGCCGTACTGGCGATTTTAAAATATATTTTAGGTAAAGATAAAGCTATTTGTTTTTTAATTTGTCCAATTTTATTGACAGAAAACAAGCAGGGTACGTCTATGTTTTATGCAATCAAAGAATTTTTAGGATCTATTTACTTTTAGCAACATGGTTATTTTGCTGGTTTTTCTCACCTATTTATAGTGTTGAGTACCAGATTGGTAACGGGCAGTGAGTTACCACTGATACGTGCATTGCTGCTACTTAATGGCGTTCTGACTTGGAATTTAAGTACGTTCCAGTCTTTGTAAGCGTTTAAAATAAATGAGCTGTTACATTGTAATGGTCCCTAATAAATCTGTTACATTGTAATTGTCACTAAATAAACTGCTACATTGTAATTGTTACTAAAAAAACTGCTAGTGTAATTCTAGAGAGCCCTTACATTCAACAATATAGCTTCAACTAAAATCAAATCCATTCACTTGATATTTCCAAAAACACTATTACGGAAAGCTCGCTACCTGCCGTACAGTCGTACTTGCCTCAGCAGCCTGCGCTATACAAACTGTCTTTAATAAAACTAAGTACGGCCTTTCGCACACACACACCGCTCCAAAAAGAACAGCACTTTAAAATTCCGTTGAAACATAGTTTGTGTACGTGTTTGAAAGCTTTTTACGATTACATTTTGAATATATTTGTTTTGCGTATCCTTGTTTATTTACTTATGCATATCTTTGTTTTGTGTGTTTCATTGTTCATTCATTTATTGAAGATATGGTTAAAATTGTTATGTATATTTAATGATGTCATAACGGGGGTTTATAAATGTACTTTTTACCGGGTGTTCTTTTAAGATATCCAAATACGTATAGTTAAGTGTAATTCTTACTACTCTCTACATTCATACTCGCCTCATAAGGCCTCATGAGGTCATATTGAGAGGGTTAAGGCCATAGTTTGCCACGCTGGCCAAGTG
>DWMG01000521.1:0-19061 GCA_018244855.1 Elbella merops
TTGTTACGGGACAGCTCATAAAGTACACGATTATATAGTATACATTTCTAAATATGTGCTCATGTGGCTAACTAGATTGAACGCAATATATAGCCAAGGAGTTACTAGATAATGTTGTTTAGCAGAATATCTGTACCCGAAAATTTTTCCTTCTTAGTAACACCAATGCAATTGAAACTTTATGGAAAGGACATAAGGTGCAAATTTGCTTACAGAAAAGGATCGAGTGTATGCATCTGTTCCGTAGTCGATGGCGACCTTGGATCTTTATCAAGGCGACATTCACACTCATGCTATTTTCGTACTTCGACAAACACGAAACGGCGAATCGCATACGTGCCGCAAGCCAGTTAGTGGCCATTGGAGCCCACTCATGTTGGCTTAATTGATGACAATTGTTTGCTCTACATACCCGTAAACACGTCCTTGTCATTTGAGTTCAGTTGCTACTAAACGAACAGCATAAAAAACTATTATTGTCCTCTTTTGAAGGCTTTAAAAACATTCGATGCGAAATTCAAAATTATAGACATTCGACAGCGCTATCAGAAATCGAGAGCCTTGCTGATTTAACGGCACTCGACTTCATGTTTTAACTACTCGGTATTATGATCCTGCACTATTAATATTAAAGTGAACTGGAAAATATAACATATAGCAAGCCACTGATGGCGTTACCGAGTGCTATAGTTTGTGCGATATTGATGGATATCTATCGGTCTGAATAGTACCAGAGGAAGATTTACAGCAAGATAATACATTTGTATGAGAAAGAAACTGAGACTAATTTTTACTCTTTACTTTTACTCTCTTTACTTTTACTCTACTTTAAACACATTTGACCTTGACAGCCTACACGTGGGTGTCGCTAAATACTGATTTAAGATGGCGCGCGGGGTCCGCGGGCGCCTATAAAACGTTGGAATGGAAAAATTCCAGTTTCCACAGAAGTTTCTATATTTGGAAGGCCGCCTTTCTTTGGAAGACTAACGCTTCAGGAATGGTAGAATACTGAAGTTGCTGCTGGTTTTTTTTTCGTTCAATCGGTCGCTAGCAGTTCCAGTTCAGTATAACCATTTTGTTATCTAAATGAAGAAATATTAATCCAGAATAAAAATAATGCGTCAAGATAAAGCCTTCCAGAATCCTGGCGTATCTTTTAATAATGTTAAGAAATTTGTTATTTAAGTTATTCAACGTTTTTTGTCCATTAATACGTTCTAGACGTTAGGTGGCAATGGATTTAACAGTCGTTCGTAACGAAAACGTTGCTTAGCAATTTCATTGTTATGTTTACGTACCTACGAACGTAAACATTGTAACCATGATAATAACAGCTCTTCTAAATTAGAAAACGCATTTGATAAACTACAAACAAAAAGTTTAGTACAATCTAATAACCACCCCGGTCGGGTACTGAGGATCGTGTAAGGGGCACAAGGCTTACCCCCTCACCCCCTTGCGCCTACACCCAGGGGGCGAGGGAGGGAAGCTCCTTAATTATTGTCACATGTGAATTATTTTCATATCAACGCTCTCGCGAATTTTTGTTTATAGAACCTTGATTTTATACCAACCTGGTATTTGGTGTTTTGTTTATGTGACAATTTGAAGGTAAAAAAAGGGTAAAAGGTAAAAAAAGTTAGAAAAATATTACAGCCACGTCATTATATTGTTTCATCTCCAATATTATTCTGTTAATCCGCAAGAATACTTGATAATATTATTAATTTATCATTTTAAATAAAACCAAGGACTTATCCACCAATTAATAACACAACAATTAATATTTAAAAAGTTTTAAACTGTTTTGTGTGTAATTGGGCAATGGGAAAACTATAACTTCTACTTCTGCGATAAAGGAGTTATGCACTACTTCGTCCTGCTTTCTGACTGACGCAATAAGACGGCGCGCACTTTGGTCAGCCCCCAGGGGTAGCGACATACGAGTATCTGCGCTGATACACACGACATTTTAATGGCATCTAATATTATAAAATGATTGTCTAATTATCGGTAATCCTCGTTGGAGGATTTCAAGATGCATTGGAACCTTCCGATAGTGTCCGATAAGTCTCACGCAAGAGCAGGAAGATCCTGTGTACTGGAGTAGAACGTGAAAAGGGTTCTAACAAATATTAGGTGAGTTCATGCCCTTTGCTGTTTCGAAAACGTTGATAATACCAAGGGTAGATGTTGACATGATACATACTTCTTTCATACTGAACCAAATAAATATAATAAATACAGTCACAATAATAATAAAATGCCATACGCGCAGTAGCCTATATTTTTTAAAATGAAAACAGAAAAGTTAAATTTTTTTCTGACCCTATTTATCTCATTGTTGCAATACAACATTGTCATTATATTATTTATTAATCGCTAAAACGACAATTTATTGTAACATAAATATTATAAGTACTGAAATAAAGAAATGACTCCATAATATTAGCATCACTGTATCAAACCTCGCATCATTACGTTACTAAAATGACGACGGCTAAACGAGAAGTATAGTAAAAACTAATCACTACTCGACTCGCGATGAACGAGGATACAGGGCTTCGGGCCCGCCCTTCGCCCCGAGGGACAAGCGAGAATCCTCTTAATTATTGTCACATATGAATTATTTTGATATTGATGCGCCTCGACCTTACGCGCTCGTTAGCGATCCCTTCGGATTTCTTCCGACGATTGCCACTGCCCTACGATTGTTGAGAGCAAACGATGCGGTCTTCGTGTAAGCTTTTAATGAAACTGCGCTTCGTACGTCATTTTTTTTGCCTCGTCTAACAACCGCCGTAGAACACTGCGTTGTAGGAAAAACTGTTGTGGGGGTGTGGTTTACAACAGTCTTGTTTGCAGAGTGAAAATTTTTGTTGTTACTCAATTTGTGCATGTAACAGATTTGTCTCATCGTCACGGCTTATAGCAGGATCCGTGAACAGCGTCCTGAATTTAGGGGCAGTGATCTGGGCGCGTCCGAGCACATTTATCCAATTAGGCCGCCCCCGACCCGTCAACAAACGCAATAATCCCGACGGGCACTTCGCAAACGTGATAGTGTACCAACTTTAATTTTCCAAATTCACCTGCCGTTTATGTAATTCGCCCCCGCCACATGTGGCGCCCCTGGCGGGGAGTCTAATGTAAGGTCGGGGGAGGCAGCGGCGACGCTCACGAAAAGGAAAGGGTGGCTCCGAGCAATTTTTTTCTGATTTTTTCCCCTCCGCCCTTTTTTCCCCGATAATACCCTAATGGTCGCTCGCTTCCTTTTCGGCGGATTTTTTCGCCGGCGAAGATCGAGACGTATTTTTTACTCCGTCGTAATTTCCTCGTTTTCCACTGAAATGAAAAATAAACGCCCGATTCTTCTATTGACACGTGATTCCGCCGCGGCCGGACGCCTTGGATTGCCTCTCGCTTTTGTTCAAAGAATAAACTGTCGCTACATCATCGAAAATTATTGACGGGACACGTTTTAATCAAATGTTTTAACCGTATCTTTTGACCTTTGTTTTGATTAATAGATGTAATGAATTCATTAGTTATTTGCTTATAACATTTTGTTACAATCCTTAACTAATTTTTACCTGCGACTCCACTTACGCTCCTGTGGAAATAAGGGATTTTCCTACCTTGAGAAATATTATACATCCCGACTTCATTAGTTACATATGACCGCATAAAGTCTCTTTATATTCGGTTCACTAGCTTTGATTCAACAGACAAGTAGACAAACAGCAATTATCATTTCCAAAAAAATATTTTATAAATAGATTTTATATTGGTTACCTAATGTTATTACTCGTAAAGGCAGTGAACATGGCTATAAATAAAAAACCCTTATAAAAATAAATCACGACAATTGAATAAAATGGTAAATCTATACTCCTTATAATACTTGTGTAATCTTATAAATTAACGCCTTGACAAATAGAACATTTAAATTTGACAGAGGGTTTAACATTCTCGCCATACATTTTATTTTGCCTACAATAAATTTAGTCCTGCATAATGCATGCAACGAAAGAAGTTGGGGAAAAATGGAGAAAAATCCGGGTATTCTCGCCCCCGCTGAGGGGATCCTTGGGTGGCACCTACCAGGGGCGCATGGAAGGTTAGGGCGCACCCAGACGTACCTCACTTTGGTTTGTTTATTCTGAATTACTGCGAACTTTGTACTGGATAATTCGATATACTATAAACAGTCATAACTACGTAGGTTTTATCGGCTTATATTTTCTATATCGTTGTATGTGCCATCATGGTTTTGCAATCGATGTCGTTTGAAGTATTAATAAAAGTCGCCATATGGCGATTAAACTGAAATAAGAAAATCTCTTAAAGACTATATCGACGAGTATGTCTCGTTTCCTCTGTTATCACCTTTCAGAAACGACCAGAGTAAATAGCTGCTAGGTGTTGTGACGAAATTTTTCTACCCGTATTTTAATACTAGAATAGATTAATAATTATTGACTTAATGATTTTTAGTAAAATTCGTGATATACAGGTAAGGATTCATTTCTTATTTTATACCGAAAGCCCTTTATCTGTCGAGGCCCTTAGGACGTCCTCTGCGAAGATTAATACGGCACCGCTGGTCGGACCGACGCCGCAGCCGTCATTAAAAATACTGGAGACCGACGGGTTAGCCTTACTACTACTCTCACTTATATACTTACTTATATTTACTTATATATTTTATTTATAGGCTCGACCCCCTCTCCATAGTGACACGTATGACATAACTGGAGAGACGAGGATGTACTACACTTCTCTACCTACCCTTTCGGTGACATAGAATCGTGATGTTATGTTATATTAAAAGAGAAAATTCTTTTCTATTTAATTTGTATCAAAGAAAGCATCATATGACAATCGTGTAATTTCTGTCATTCGATATACATATGTATGTATGTATGTAGTTAACTAGTAATTAAATTATGATTATTATATTGATCATAATTTAATCATCGGTTATCGTTAGATTAATGAAATATATTCGTATTTCTTGGTTTATATTTGGTTAAACTTTTTCTACCCATTTTGTGCACAAATAAACTGCAAGAAAAATGACGACAAATGAATTTCAATTAAATGCATCAACTATGCAAGTGGTGGAAATGCGTTGTTGGAACTTACAATGTTTTCATAAATCATTGTGTTTAAATGTTACGTTCAGTACATAAAAAAATAAAACCCATAAGGCTTTTATTCACGTGTTGGTAAGACGCTACATGGTAAGTTAAATAAAAAAATGTATAAAAAGGGTTCGAGAAACCGCCATACAAAATATTGAATAAAATAAAAAAAAAACTTTTTGTTAAATACAATTTTTTAAATTTAATTTAAAATGATAGGTATGTCAACGTAGTTGTATACAAAGTGCTTATGCGACCTTATAATTGTATTGTAAGATGTCGTCATATTTACAGCTTTAAATAATACTGAAGATGAAAGGTATTTAAAAATACGAAATCAGGTTATTTATGAAGAATAAAAAAAAAAGTTAGTGTCTTAATATATGCTTACCTACGCCTTTCAAATATATCTGTTTGTCCTGGGTGCAGATTTCTTTTTACGAATCTACGTACCGTAAGGCGCCATGTCTGATACGTCTGAATTCTCCTCGTTAGTGAATCAATTTTGTCATCTTGGGGAGAGGATTAATCAGCCAGCATGAATAACTTTCCGACTGTCCGGGGTGCATTGGACGTATGAGTGTAAAAGGTTGTTTTTTTTATGGTAAATGTTATGTTTATCCATTATATATGAACAAACTAAATTTCTATTCGTTATAAGATTCGTGACAAATCTGCAGTACATTGTTGCATTTTGTTTATTTCTAAATTTTCTTTAATTCATTTCTATTTTTATTCTGAAGACTATTTGTTCATTTCTAAATTTTTATATTTCTTAAATAATCTATAGATTGTACATATATCGTATCGTTGTTTCGTGGAATTTTCACCAAACATACACATGAAATATAATAATAGTGTGTTGCCAACCTAATATTATCGTTTATAACGTCCTCAGTTTGTTTCTCTTTTAAAACATAGATGGCGTTTTTTACGATAAATACTAACAACTTCAACATTGTTGTTTTTGGTTTCAAATAGCAATGATAATTGGTAACAAGCAGCAAGAACTGTAGTTGAGAACTGTCTTATATAAAACTCGTCGTTAGAGAACCTTGCTATTCTCGAAGAATGAGATAGAAACCTTACAACACTTTTAAGAACGAATTTTTTTTGACAAATACTCGACAGTACAAAAACATAATAGTGATATTCCATCCATGGTATAGCAACAATAAGTTTTAGGATTACTTAAAATATAACATATTCTTGTTTGTTTTATTTATCTCCTCTGCATTTTCTCAGTGCAATGAGTACTCATAGGGAATGTGGATGAGAGCTCTCTGTTATAACATAATCTATGCGTTTAGCACAATATGTATGGAGCATAATTATGCTCGGATTCGCGCGATTTTCATAATATATGTGAGATATTTATCAGTTCTACTTTATATTAAGAGTCTAAATGCGATGTAGACCTGAATAAAAAATATTAAAGGCAATATTGTATAAGTATGTCCTAGAATATTTTGTCTTTTTGAACTTTAATTTTTTATTATTTTAGTTTAGAGTTCAGTAAGGACAGTTCAGTTCAGTTCAGTTCAGTTCACTAAGAACGAAATTAAGGACCGCTCAGAATGAAGTAATAATTATAAAAAGTGTTTAAATTATTAACATATAATAAACTACATACGTATCGTATAGTACCATGTATGTACAAATAATAATTAGTAATAAAGAAAAGAGCTAATATATTTTGGTCGGCTTGAAATATTCTTAGGATATATTTTGAAGGCATTTTTGTGTTAAGGTTCGAAGAGAGTGTTGTGTTTTTTCTAAGAAAGCTGAGTTATGAAATTTATTTGTAATGCTCGGAAATATCAGCGCTTCTATGAGCGACATTTCGTAGAGATTTAACTCTTTCTTGAACAGGACATCGCTTACTTGTATGAAGTGTACCACAACGTGAAAATTTAAAGACAGAACATAATGTAATTTTAATAATATTTTTAAGTCAGGTCTGTAATGGTAGAGGTTTTTGGCACCTGGTGCTCTCTGCCTACACTGTAATAATGATCCTGCCGCGATAATACAATAATCATTTATAAATATAACAGTAAAATGTGTCAAGCATTTTTTTATAACCATGTTTCCAATTTTTATATGTATATGTTCTTATTATTTTTGTATTGACAAATTAAATAGTAGTCGTTGCCCCACGTCCGTAGCGCTACGCCGTAGCTGTCTACGAGCATTAACAAATTTCGCCACTAGGCCACATTTTAAGCTACTACGAAAACTATTGTACACGCGAATTTAAATTCTAACTCGTTTGAATTGGGTTCAAATTTCAATGCAGATGGCGGCTTCGGAATAGATATGTCCGCTGACCAAACAGTTAGTACTTTCTCAATGGTGTATTAGAAGCACTTACGTAGTCAACGAAGCCGGTTAATTGAATTTATCAATTATTTGAATACCACCGCTTACGAATTCATAGATCAAAGTTTTTTTTTATTTCAGGAAATTTCAATTAATTTTTCTTTAAATATAATTTCTAATCTGAATGCAATTCAACATACATAGTTTAGTACGGTAATAAAATTATTAAAATCATAATTACTTCAACAAAATGCTTTTCGGTTTTGAGTTTTATGACAGGCAAAATAGACTGCTTTAAATGAGTTCCCTTGTTTTTGGCTAATATTATCTACAAATCTATACTTGATAGGCTAAATACACTTATATCTCAATGTACTGGCTACAGAAAGATGCCAAAAGCGGTCTTCATTCGGATTCACGCATACTTTTGATGAACACTATCTTCTTTATCACTCCTGTGGTGGGTCTACTGGTGGACACAGGGCTTACCTAAGTATGAGCAAGTTTAAGATTGCCGATTACTTGTCAAGTATTTTTGCAAACAGTTTTTATGTACAATCGGTAACAACATCCATAGTAGTTTAGAAAACTCAGCACAAAAGATCAACCAACCGAATGGAATATTTTGTGGCCATAAAACGTACCAGGAGAACAGCGGGCAACGACACTTCGAACGGTTCTAAGCAAGCTCGGTTATTATTTCTTAGCTGCGAACGCCCCCTACGGCCCCCCGGCGCGCGTGTGAGCTAACAGCCAAGCTGTTTGCAGCAAAAAGTACACCCCCTTACGCTTTTAAACCTCAAGCGTCCAAGTACGGGGAATATGAAATTTTCGAAATGATAAAGCCGGTAAATAATAACTGCTAGTACGCCGGGCACGGCCGTCTAAACGTACCGTCGGCAAAAAATGTTGCTACAATTTCATATATTCTTTTCTTATTTTACGTAATTGTATTTATTTTGTAAACTGTTTATTCATAGTTCGCTTGTAATAGTGCAAATACTAACGTAATTCCAAAACCACGGCTTTGTTCTCCTGTTTATCTTTTCTTTTTAAATAAAAGGCATGACAATCAGACAGACGGTCCACAAAATGATAAATGGTCACCGTGGCCTATCATTGTACTGGCTTGAAGGAAATGAATATATTTCAAAATGAAAAAATATAAAAAAGACTAATCGAAGCTTCTGCGATATGTTGACAATTTTTAATTAAAACAAACATACCATATAACTTCATTGAAATTTGATAAGCCGTTAATTTTATTTATGAGGTCAGGCTTGTCTGTCGTGTATTGGATATAGGAAAGAAATAAAGCAGCAGAAATATATAAAAATGTGAAACTGACATACGTGTAAGAAGAATGACGCTTGTAGAAGAACCACGTGGGGATATTTGATACCAGGTTCTCTGTACCTACTCGGTTAGAGACCTGTCACAACCATATAATAAAAAGGATGTTACAAATAATAATACATAATGTATATTGTTATATTATATCTTGGTGATGTTGCCCGAATCACGCTCCCAAATACACCAGTATTCACATCGTGTTTACTATGAATATATTAACACTACTCTGATTTAAATGGTTTTAATAATTGTAAAAGTGCTTGCTGCCTACTTTGTTTGCTACAAGGCGTGATGACATAATAAAAAATAAATGTTTCCTTAGTCACGTGAAGACTGCCAAGCCACACTAGGCCCCCATGGCAGATTATTTTAACGCTCTCATACTGAGAACAGACCCGTAGAAATAAAGTAGAAGAATAGAACGACAAAAGGGTTGAAAAGAAAGTTAATTCCGATTTTTCTGCAGCGAGTACCAGCGGGGCAGCGGCGGGGTTCGTGTGTCTGCTTCACATTACCCACTCGCAGCGCCAGGCGGGTCGCACACCCCAGCCGCCCGCTGCGCTCCTGGTGCCTACCCCACTTTTTATTTCTTCCTGCCGTCGAAAGTAATCAATTTGCGACTTAATTAATTAAGAAAAAGCTTTGTCGCGTTCCCAAAGCTCAAATGAGCGGCTTTCTGTTCTTAGGAGGCCGTCTTTGGTAATAGTTTGAAGCGTAGAAATTATTAGGCGTAATTAGTGTTAAGATTTGATCGTTTAATCTTGAAGTTACTAAGTATGAGTTGTTGCCAACAACAGAAATAGGTTGAAATTCAACTACGAGACATTATTTTTTATTATCATTTCGTATAGTTACGAACAAGATTTTCTTTTATATTTTATAAATTATAGACTAGTCGGCCATCTTGTGTTTGTGGTCAGTGCCCTTGCAATTTTATTTTTATAACCAAAAATATTTAAGAATTTTTAATTCATGTCGCATTCATTTAATTTAAACGTTGTATGAGTCACTGTCGTTTAAAAACATGAGCGCATAGAATCCAAACGACTTAAAATTTCAAAAACAACAATTAAAATGCCCTGCAAACTGATCCCCTTGCTGTACATTCGCACTTTGCGCGGGTTTGGAGCCCAAAACCCAACATTAAAAGCGGTAAAACTATAATGCTTAAGTACCAGGCAATTATAAGCCTGTTTTATCAAAATCCCACTGCCCTAATGTTAATTTAGCTATGTATAATGTGACCCAGTTCGACCTAATGCCGGCTTGCGAATACTTTCCTTTAGTTTCGTTACACCCGATACCGTTATCTAGTTAGAGCGACGAGGGTGCGAAGGGTCTAAGGGGGTTGGTACCTACGTACAAAAGAGATAAACCCTTATTTTTTTTTGGTTTGAAAAATAGTACGTTTTTGGGAGTAGGATCAATTCCAATACTGAGTATAGTTCTAAGGAATGTACTTTTAGTGTCGTTGAAGAAAACATCGTGAGAAAATCTGCACATTTTACAGTTTTTTAAAACTTTCTTTGTCGTTTGTGAAAGCTGCCAACCAGCAATTGGCCAATGCGGGAATCTGTAGCCCTAAAATTTTATTCTGGTACTATAAAAAGACGCCATTATTTATGTATAGACATTTACATATATGTATCTGCGCACATATGTATATTCGGCGCGATTTTGTGAAATATCGCCACCTGGTGTCTTCATGAAGTGCGAAAAGAACTTCAAATAGCGCTTTTAATTCCACTTTCTTAGCTGTTTCCTATGCTTCTTAGTTCTCTCTTATTCTAGATGTTCAGCCAGTCACCCTTTAACTATTAACCATCATCTATAACATATCAAATAACCCGTAACTAATAGCAAAATGAAATCATCTTGCTACTCTATATAAATTGAAATCCTATACTTGACTACAGAAGCAAATAATACATCCACAATCAAACAGCATCTTACTGCTGCATAACAGCACACCTATCTGACAGAAACGAGGCAGCCTTTCCAACATCGTATTAGCAATAAGCGTACTATTTGCCATATTGTATAACGAGAAACATGAAAATATATAAACGATAAGGTTTTCCTTAGTTTCATTTCAGCGTAGCGTTATCTAGTTAGGAACGAGGGTATAAGGGTATAAGGGTACAAGGGTATAAGGGACTGAGGGACGAGGGTCGCTGAGTGCGGCGCGGGCATCGCGTGTGACGCACCCACTACTATTTATAAATGTTAGTTGGTAACGTAGCGTCGCACCGCCGGAGATGTGCCAAGTTATGGCTTTTACATAACATGAAAAGGTTATTATTGTTATTATAACATCACGCCTTATCCCCTACGTGGATAGCCAGCTTACATCTATTAACATCTCGCTACGTCTCTTACGGGGTAGGCTGAGAGGAGCGAGTGATTCCATAACATGTGCGGAATTTCAGTTACTCTATTAATATCATAATCACCAACCGATTTTTCGCTGGCCACATTGCTTTTAGAGTCCTGTTTACGGATACCTTAGCCTGTAAAATTAATAATAATAACCATACTACATACATTTGCAAGGGTTAGTTTTTTCTGTTAGTTTGTAGACTCCCTCATCAGCTGATTGTTTGCAAACGTGATTGTTAATCAACAGATCCTGCCTTCGATTACCGGTTTTGGTGAAGTAATACCAGGTTTTTCCTAATTCGAAATACCCATTAGTAACACGGAGTCTGTTGTGCTAATTATACAACAACAGACAGGGACAACAGACAACCACAACAGACAACAGGCTGTCCCTATTACATGGTGGGACGTAGAACATAACAGATGACACGTGCGAGATTACTAACTTCCTCTGTCTATCCTTTGGGAAAATATAGTGTGATGCTATATTATGTAATATTAGGTTCCTCTATCGCTTGTCTGTTTCAGTGGAACATGCTCATATAGGCCTGGTAGTGAGGGATTATGTTCCCGCGCGCTGGAACCAATTAGCCCACATATGATCTCAGTAATAACTTTTTCCTAATATCTACGTAAAGCCGGTACAGCCCACGGAGCGCCCGA
This sequence comes from Elbella merops, assembly GCA_018244855.1. Lineage (NCBI taxonomy): Eukaryota > Metazoa > Arthropoda > Insecta > Lepidoptera > Hesperiidae > Elbella > Elbella merops. The sequence continues at coordinate 11,868 of DWMG01000521.1, forward strand.
GGGCGCTGCCAGCGATTTTTTTACCATACCCTGTAAAGGGTAGCGAAGGAATTATTGTATATGTATAAAATAAAACAATATTAATGTACGTTTATTTCAAACGGACCCGTCTTGCAGGATATGATTCCTTTGAGTACATTCCTGTAAAAAAGGTCACTGTGATTAAGAGAAATTTAGATTTATTTATGATAATTCGTCGTAGCGATTATTTTTTGACGATATCGTCGTAGTCGTAGGATGACTTCATCCTACATACTTATGTAAATACACAATAATTGGACACTATTTAAATTTATACGAAAATATTCTATCTTTATTTTTAACTATTGTTGTGAACACGTTATGGAAAATATCAGTTACTTTCAAAATACCTTACTTGAAACAAAAAAGGTTGTACACATTACTTCCCCAACATACTGTAGTGCAAGGCAAATACACCAACGCACACTCGAACCCGTGCCGGAACGTATTTTAATTTATAGATATATCTATTTCTTAATGAATATTAATAAAAAATGTTTGGCACTCTCGCTCTTATAATATAACCTCCTAGGCACATCATTCAGTTAGTTGCTTAGCCAGGAATCGAAGCCGAAGCCTTCGGTATTGCAGTCAGCAAGACATGTACTCAAATATTTTTCGGCGGTGTTTTTATAACGCGGTGCCATGATGGCGGCTTTGACGTGTGCTGTCATCATTTATAAAAGAAAATAAAACTTGTGCCCGCGACTGTACTTTACACGCGTACGTCGCATATATCTGAAAGTTGCGTGCAAGTCGCAGCCAATAGCTGGAACGCTTGTGTTTTACCTTTTTTTGTGATTTATAACGCTTACCTAGTTGAGTGTACTTGGCTACTCGCACCACTAGCTAACATACCTTTAATACATACTACGGTACATTCGAGCATAAAATTAAATTCTAATACATTTTATATCGCTTACCTACTTGACTGTACCTGGCTACTGGCACTACAGCTAACGGACCATTAGTACAACTATGGTAAATTCGAGCATAAAATTAAATTCTAATTTGCTTATCTAAACAGGACCTTACATTTTTTTATGTTCTGTATTATTATTATTATGTCTATTTCAAGTTAAGCAGAACAGGAAAGTAAAAACTCTTTCTATTCTTAAATTTAAGACTTTATATTTAACTTAGCTTAACTATACGCACCGAGCTTAGGATCTCACCTAGATTAGTTAAGCATTCTGCGGCTAAACACTATCGGAAATATAGAATATAATACTAGGAACACAATATGCTTTCGAAGAAATTGTGACGGTGGTTAACATACACGTTTATGTTGAGTGTGGAACATTCATGACCATATTGAGCCTATGGTTGGTGGGTGCGTAGCCTTCGTTTAACATACGTACAATATACATATATGGCCATATAGTCAAATATCGGCTAGGTATTTTTCTTATCGAGCTTTTACCAAGAAGTAATCCAAGGCGTTTTATGAGTAACTGCTTGTAGCAGGAGTACATAACAATTGTGCACTTGAGTGTATTGAACCATTACTTACAAGGAATACTGCTTCGCAGTGACAGTGTCTACAAGGGACAGATGTTTATCGTACCAGGGTAGCAGGAGCGAGGAGGCAACAAAGTTCTTTGTTTACGGGTGGCTCAGCTCTTAGGTATGTTTAGGCCCCGAGGGTCGGTACCCATATTGGACATTTTGTATAAGTGTGGGTCTCGATCCCTTGCCAAATCCCTTTCGGGAAGGGACCGAAAGGTCCGACCGTGCCGGCGTTCCAAATTTGCGGATTTTTAAGGTGAAATTTATAAGGGCCGACCCTAGACGTACCCCGGTCACTGCGGGGCGGTTATTACATTTTTAAAAGAATTTTATGTGTCCCAAGATGTGTTAATAGGTTTCTAAATTAAATTACATCCAAAAATATTAGAAGGTTTACAGCCTGTTTGATATCCCGTGACAAAAGGTCACCCCTTTGTGTGGGGACGAGGGCAGTCAAAAATTCAGTCAGCTTTCGTGTATAGGTATAGTTAAAAATGTAAACATGCCTTAAGTTTGATTGTAGACATATTGACCAGCCTTAATTTGTGACGTGGTTATAAGATGTTATTTAATAACATTGTACTTGTTTTTAATCTTGACCATTGTAATTGAAGACCTTTACTATTAAATTCTATTTGAAAATAAATACCCTCACAATAGCATTTAATAGGGCTTTCAATAATAAACGTATTAAATTGCCATAATATTTCTATATCCTAGCCCTTGGGAAAGGCTTATGTCCAGCAGTGAAAAGGTAAAGACTGATGTGATGATGATGATGATGATGATAAGAGTTCTATTACTGTGGTTCACATTTTTACATATCTTTAGGTAGAAATCACAAAAAAGGAAGAAACGAAAAATGGTTACAAAGAAACGTAACATTACGCCTGTAAACCTCAAAGGAGTAGGTAGAGAAGTGTAGTACGTTCTCACGTTTCAGTATTTACGTTTACGCCCCATCATGAAATAAATGGTGAAACTTTTGGCTTAGACCAGGTACAAAAAAATGTTCATAATTATGTAAAAATCAAAACAGTTTAGTATCGGTAGAATTGGTTTGAAGTCGCAGACTCTGCAAATTTCCGCCTATCTCCGCCAGAGGGCCCTTTGTAGAACCATAAGCATTAATAGGAAATCATAAACACCTATATTCATAAACGGAATATGACCATACAGGACATTGCCCTGAGTCAATATAGAGATGGCCCCATTACCAATAACTATTAAGTAGAAACCTACTATAAATATTACCTAAAATGTGAGAATGTAAATGTTTCACATATGAAAATATCGAAAAGTAAAATTTGAAATTATAATATTATTAATTTGAGATGACCCAGACAAGATGAGGGAGGTCTATGTCCAGAAGTGGATTGTGATAGGCTTATGATGATAACGATGATGATGATGACACACGGTGATTTGCTCCCAAACATGGTACATCTGTACTGTGGTAAACAGATAGATAAAACATAGGTAAATAATTGTACGATACAAATAATTTCTTATATAAATAATTTTACATCCAGAGTCAAATTAAGACCACGTGTTCAGCGGTCAGCATCATTGACCTCTTGACCAACACTTCGTCAAACAGTCACTCTATCGTCAATTTTGGATATCTAGATATTATTTTGTGTTACTGCAACTGTCTACCAACCCATATTTAATGTCTTTACAAATATGGAGTGTACGTCGAAAAACTCTTTTTTTTCCTGTTTTTGTATAAATAATTAGAAAATATGTATTACGAATAAATTTTCTGTTATTGTTTCAGGTATGTACCCTGATATCTGTTGGTGAGTTCTACAAATAAATTTTCGACCATGAGATTGTTTCTTAAATGTGTAATGAAATGAAAGGAATCTGATATACAATTGAAGAAAAGATGGCGGTCATGTGATGTCTGTTTCATAGTAGTTTTAAGAATAACGTAATGTTATACTTATATATATATATACGTATTCTTCTCTTCTTATGTCACACGATAGAGAATTTAGGACTTTTTGTACAGCAGAGCGTATAAACGCACGTGTGAGAGGAAATACGAAGCAAAGACACTGATAAATCAAAACTGAACCTCGGCGTAGCCACAAAAACACCACGGAATCATTTCAAAAATCCTCTCTAACATTTCTTAAGGCCGCAACAGAGGGCTGTCGGATTTCATTAAGGCACCCACACACACGCGTCCACACACGGCTAGAAAAAGTTATAATAACATTAATGTAGGTTCTTTTGACAGCTCTCCGGCCGTCGTTAGCAGCCCTGCGCTTTGGATCTTGTCATAATCTTTAGTGATGTGATTCGCGGGGTCGATGTCGATAAATGGACACTGATAATGTATAACTGCGGTAATATCAATGCTTATCGTATTTATTTATTATATATTGGTAATGTGAAAACACTGTTATTTAACGTATTAGGTAGATAATGTAAATAAAAACAATTCGTGTCAATGATTTTACATTAATGTTAGGAAATTATTTTAAGCTTATTTTATTGTTATAATCAAAGTTAATATAAGCTTACCTTAATATTAATTAAGACATTAGTATTCCATTTGCTTTAATCACGCAAGGTCCCTTACAGTATACGTGGAGAGCACCAACCGCCAAATATTTCTATCCTTACAGACCAGACGAACTTTGCAATTTGATTTTAAATTTTATTCCTGTTCAATTCCAACATTATTGTAAAGAAAATTTTAGTACTAAAACCAGTCCGAAAACTATTGTCACAGCCAAGCCTCTTGTCCTTAACGCTGGGGTAGTAAATTGAAGGGCAGGTCAAAATGAAAACAATCGATCAGAGCGCGCCGACAGCGGCCAGCCCGCGCCGTCGCATCACTAATTACGTAGACGGCATCAGGTCGAGCCAAGGGTACGCGCTGAATTTTTTCCCCTACGCCCGCCACCCCACCGGAAGGGAGGCGACCCTCCGAACCGTTCTTAACATTTCCCTGGCTCGGAGGCACAAGACGCTCGCTTATATGAACCCCTGGTACCTACTAGGGTTATATACTTTTTTGGTCGGTCAGACCCTTTGAGGCCTCTCGAGTTTGGGTCCTATGTATCCCGTTTTCAGCACTGACCTTTAGGCCTACGGCAGACCGGCTACTGTACGAGCATTGGTATGGCAATTCGTATTCATTTTATAGAAATCGGTAATTAGCACTTCATACGTTTATTTAATGATGAATTAATAAGGATCTTAAAGTAAGTTAAGGACGATTTGATGATTCTTTTAGGTTTGTGGAAATCAGAGAAGTTTAATTAAAAGAAAAACTAACGAAAAATTATATCAAAGTACATTAACACACACACATAACACTATTGTATAATTGGCATAGATAAGGTACACACCTTACAAAAACTGAAATAAATCGCGACGAGCTCTTTTATTAAAATTACACTACTCATTAGTCGCGGGTTAGTTGCAAAATCGCAACGCAGTACACACTATAAACATATAATCGTGCGTTTGTAGCTAAAAGCAGACAGTCAGTTTTAGTTCTAAGAGCCTCAGCTTAGGTACGGCCTCGTATATCTATAGGTAGCTTTATATATGTGAAACTTTGTGGATTACGGGCCTGCGCGTGCCGATGGTACTCTGGGGTTTTTTCGTGCAAACATTATTTTATACTTAATAGACTAAATAACTCTGTGTGTTAGCCGCGACAACGAGGACTATAATTATATAGAAACATTCTTGCTCACGCCTTGTGATTCCTGGATCTTGATAATGTTGCTTTTAAGTTTTGTTAAAATATTTATAATTACTCCAACATCTAATGTGTTATTATTATTATATAAGTATAGCAGGTGCCTTGCGAAGTGGCCAGGGACTACTATGTGTCTGATGTGATTCTTATACTATGTATATTGATAACAAATATAAGACAACCATGCTCAGAATACTAATATCTTAGAGTTACCGAAATCGGAGCAGAATAATTGTAAGATTTAACGTTTTTGTATTTGGATGTACTTGGAATGTCGAATTTATAAAGAAGAAGTTATAGAAAACTTTTTCTCCATGAACTTGTTATGTGTTCTTTTATTTCATATGGTACAGACGAGCACAAAAATGTTACAAAATTCATTCCAATAAATATTTATTTATGGAACAGATGAACATTATTGTGATGTATTTGGATATACGATCAGTTAGATGATAGATATGAGATCCGAATGCGCTGGTACATGAGGAATATACAAATTGAAGGCTTCCATGGTGCGAACGACGCGCTAAACTTAGCGGCGTATTATGGCACTTTAATATTACAGCGCTGCGACCGTGTGCGCCTCCCTTAAGTGCCTCCGTCACGAGGCAAAAGGCGAACAAAGTAGCCTGTCTTCCCGCCTACACTCCTGGTACAGGGGCAAACTTTGATACCCCAAAACCACCCCGCCACCCTAGTACCCGACCCACCCACTAGGGGCTTTGAGGACGTCTTTGAGCGAACTTTGCAGGGAAAACCCCGAAATTCGAACTCGCGCCGTCCCGATTATGAGTTGGCGATATCTTTAGATTCTCTTCTTGCCTGGTAACTTGGGAATTATGGTAGAGTATTTCTCGACTATCTAAGTTTTTTATGTGATTTAATAAAAAAAAATTGTTGTTTTTATTTATGGTAAACGTAATAAAACGCAATAAGCATGTTCTTTTCCACAAACTCAATAATTTTCTCACTTTGGCGTAAAGCATCGGTTTTATTGAATTACATAGTAATCGTTATAATATAAGAATTATTTATTATCAGGGGATTCGAAGGAATATCCCGGGAATCGAACTTGGACCCAATCGAACCATTGAAGATACTCCTAAGCATATTATACATACAAAATATAGATTTATACAGTGCTGACATTTGATGTAACCAAGACTGATGATTGCTTATACAAACAAATGTTATATTTTAAAATGCTGGCTTCAAAGAATGTTTTAAGATTCGTTGCTACACGTTGATGTCTTTTCTTTGACAAATATTTAAAGGAAGCGCGAGTGCATTTATAATAAATAACATTGTATCGAAACAAGGCAACAATAAAAATAAATTACCGTATAACTACGTATTAAACAATAATAGAATGTAGACGAAGCACGTCCTGTCTGTAAGGATAGAGATATTTGGCACTCGGTGTTCTCTGCCTACCCCGTAAGAGACTTGACGTAAATATAAAACAAGTAGAATAACAATTTTTATTGTTATAAATTAAAATTAATATCACACATAATGAATACGTTTGAATACACATATGGTTTATTTCAATTAGTGTTTACTATTGCAGTTTTGCAGCAACGAAAATGTGAAAATTTTCGACTTTAGTACTAGAACAAATCCATTTACATAATTACTTATTTAAATTTTAAATTTTATTTAATTAATTTATTATTACGTTTTTCTCATCCGTTTATCCAAAAAATGCTGTCAAATCATCAAATCCCACCAATTCCATGACGATTGCCACTCACGTCCGAGGTAAAGATTTCGAAAGGAAAAGATGAAGTGCTTTCGTGGAGCGACATCATAAACAGCGTCATTATGACGTTCCAAATTGTGCACGCCGTTTTAATTTTTTCAAAAAAAGGTTACCGTTTTGTAAAGTCGAGTTTTTCCTTTATAAAGTTACCAAGCGAAAGGGTAGGGAATTTTGC
>DWMG01000522.1:0-19057 GCA_018244855.1 Elbella merops
CAGGCCATGTGCGGGTTGGCAGACTTCACACGTCTTCGAGAACATTTTTCATGTGTGCAGGTTTCCTTACGATGTTTCCGTCACCGTTATTGCAGTTGTTATTTAATCTTAAAACGCACGTTTTCTAAAGAGGTGCCCACCAGGACCTATGACCTCTGGAATAAAAGCCTTAATTTCAAACCACTGAACCATAACTGCTGTTTTATATACATATTAGCCAATTAGGGGATTAGATGACCGTGTGTGGAGATGTCTCAATATAGTGATTTTCCTTATGTCCATTGCATGGTATTGTACCTACGCTGTGAATTTTTTTTAATATATAATATTTTCTAATACGATTGACACTACGTGTTTTTGTATAAATAAAATTAGAAGCGGTTTAAAATTAAGATCGAATTTTATGAAAAATACTCAAAAATGTTCATTTAAGAAAACTTACGAAATGTTTTTTATTACCAAAATTTTCCCATTTAAATAAGTGTTTCTTAAGGTCTATTAAAAAAAATTATATTCAAATCAATATGTTTTCAAAATGCTTAATAAACATTATGTTTCCAGATTCTTTATACTGGCCGATATGTTTTTATTTAAAGCTTAGTTAGAATGTAGTGCACTCCTACGTTTCAATAGTTGCGTTTAACTCTGTATGTAAAACTAGCGATGTTAGCCTAAAATTTGATCCTACCCTCATTATGTTTTATATTCAGAATGATGTGTCAAAACAATTGTAGTGCACATAAACCGAAAGGAATTGTAGGTTGCTTATTTTGCGTAATGCAGCTATGTACTTATACATGAAATAATGACATCTTCGATATGCTAAAGACTGGTTTCAAGTTGTGTCCATTATTTACATGTGGATGGACAGAATATGTCATTGACGTTCAATATGCAATGTGAGGAAAAATGTGCAAAATTCATATAAAAATTGAACATTTGCAACATTGTTCACAGTAAGTAGTATTTACTATTTATATTTTCTACTATAACTTGTGACAAGTCTCTGCCTGCCCTTTCGGAGAAACACGGAAGTGATGTGGTGTTATTTTTATTCGAATCAATGAACAAACTCATGGAGACGTTTTCGCGATAACTTTAATATTTCATCAATAGAATACACTTAAAATACTTTCGCTTAGCACATTCGGCGTAATTGTACAAATTCTAGTATAATCGTGAAAAGCGCAGCGTTCATGCATTGCCTTATCGGTGTTTGTTAAACTGAACCGTTAAATATCAATCATGTAAGGTTCGAGCATCCGATTGCCACAATATTACCTACCGCACCTCGCAGCGTATGAACGGATTTAAGTGTAAAAAATTTAAACAAAAACTGTTATAGTTGCACATAATTTTAGATGCAAGAAATGTCGTAGTGTAATTATTACAATGAAATCCTACGTACGGTGTTACAGTTAATAGTATATACTAGAGATAGATTGTGTTCTCTGTCTTAATTACCATTTATTGGTGTGCATGTCCACACATATAGACGTAGTGCCACATTCACAGCCTCCGAGTACGCTCCGTGTGAGGCAGGAGCACGGTATCAGTTACCATCTTAAGTTTTACATCCGAGTGAAATGTAAACAAATAGACCAGAAGCGGATACAAGAATTTTCATTTCCTTGAGACAAAAACGACACAAAGGAAAAATGACTGGTTCACAAAAACGTATACGTAACTATACCAGAGATAACTATAAGTATAAGGTAAGTTTTTAATACATTCTATTTAGTTTCGATTATAATATACTGGATTATATGAAGTTTGAACTTTTAGTAGCCCGTTGTGACGTCGTCTATATACTCATTGTCGAATTAAATCAAGTTTACTGCGTAATTAATATGCGTTTTTCTTACGTGACAACGTAGTAATCGGAAATGTTTCTTTTAATTTTCAATCATGTTGCGTTCTTAGTGCGATTACATTTGCTATTTTTTTATTAAATATGATTAACAAAGACATAACAACAATACATTTACAATATAAATTAGACGAAGCTAAAAAAATAGGATCAGTTTTGTAAGAATCATGTTTAACTAAAGTTATTAATCATTTGGTCACAGAATCATGAAAGTTATGTTGTTATAATTCGCGTTTACCACCAAAAAATATATAATCAATATACAATGTTGGTACAAAAATATAGTCCTTATATTCATAGCAAAATATTTGCATAAAATTAAATAAGAGTATGGAAATAATATTTTTCATCATATACGTAGGTACCTACATGTTATTCAATTATTATTTTTATTAAAAGTCTTTGTTATAAAAAGAAACCTGTTTCAATATTTTCGTTTTATTATTTACGTACGTATGTGTATATCTTAACTGTTTATGGTCTTTAATAAAAGGATTATTTTTTTGTACATATAAATATTACTAACTACTGCTAACTATAAATGTTACTGACCGTTATGGCGTAGCTTTTATATATAAAAGCATGATATTTATTTATAATGTAAAATAATACGGATTCACATCTATAAAACCGGTTAATCCGGATATTAGTAGTGTTGCACGTGCATTACTAATGAATCTGAGTAATATTTTCCGTTCTAATATAATTATCGATGCTTATTTAGAAATAGTATTATTATTTCAACTATAACGTTATGCTTAGCTATTTTTTATTTAGTGATTTTTTACGTAAATTATTTAGTTCATTACATAATTAATATAAGCAATGTTTCACTTTTAAATGCTGTAACATCATCTCATATATCTATTAAGGCTCGCCTAATTACCTATGAACTTTCCAAAGCTCTGCAACCTGTCATGAGTATGTTTCGTGATGCGGTTAATTATGCTGAGAGAAAAATACTTTTGACCGACGTACCATATTCCACTTCAAAAAAACTGTTACGAAAATTGTCTATGTACGCAATTTTATTATTCAGTCATAAAGCCGGGTCTTAAATATGCTTGTTTTGTACAACTCATAATGATAGAAACGTGTTTCGACATTCTTTATGATCTATGCGCATGATAGTATCTATAAGATAGGTATTGCTGTTTCAGCGGAAGCGGAAGAAGCTCATGTTCAACTAGAACAATAAGTATTTGCTGTTAAGAATACTGCTATTCTATAGTTTTGATCGGAGTACCGGGAAAAAATAACGTAGATCAAGTCTTACGAAAATTTCCTTTTTAAATTATTATTAAGTCTGTTAATTTACGCACGTTGTATACTGATAAATTATAAATATTAGTACATTATTTAAATGTTGGAGGTTTTTTTCATGATTTGCAAATAGGTTAAAATATTGTACCTAGAAAATCGTCATTTTCTAGAATAAATATCATTTATGAATCAACCCATTGATGCCCTATCTAAATATATTTCAGCATGTGGGAGCTGGAGCCACCATTCAGTTGAACAAATACTCGAATTTAATACTAAGTATATTTTTGCGGCTTAGCAATAAAAAGTAATAATAGTTCGTACCGCAAACATTTCAAATTTCGAATAGGGTAAAAATACGTACATTTTAAAATTTCTATTTTCTAATTTAAATAGTCGTTGTCCGTTGACATGTTCTTTATATTTCGTAAAAAAATATCTAAATCCGTTTAACACCTTTATATAATAAATTTATATATTAAATAATATATTATATATTTATAAATCCATTTAACACCTAAAAAGTATTAATGACATGTGAGATCTTAACATAAAATGCATTATGAATCCATGTATTATTGAGAAAAATATTTCTGTGATGAATAATTGTACAGCTGCTAAAATTTTCAATCATTGACATTTGAAATTCAAATGCCTATAATGAAAACTCAGTCAAACTGACAATCAAACGAATTACATAAACTAAGGTGTTATAAATTAATATAATGCTTTATAAAATCTTCACACAGCCTTTTCTGACAATTGTTTCCTGTTAACATGCTATAATACGTTAACGTCGCGTACATACGATAACGTAGTTCTTAAAAAAAAAATAAGATGCTCTAATTACCGTTTTATATTAAATTTTCTCTTTCAATTTATATAACTTATACATGCAATTGAGATAATATTTAGCCAAGGTGGAAAAGATTTTATCGAAAGCATAGATAGAGCGTAAAGAATAAGTTGTTATTGAGAACATCAAACGCAAACAGAAAAAAGTTTTGTGTAATTATTGCATTAAGACGATATAGATCAGCGGCGAGTCTTAATTGCTAGGAATGTGACGTGGGCCACGCACGCCATCGCCGAATAGGGTTATCAGGAACTTAAATCTCCTACAGAAAGTCCTTAATTCAATGTAAATATATAATTTATCATTTAGCATAACTATTTCCTATCTTAATTGTAACGTTATTATTCTATTTGTATATATACTTATATTTTACACTAACATTAATGTAGATAGTAGGTATGTACTTACACCCTTTTCAGAATATGATGAAACATTCCAAATGTACCGAATTCGAACTAAATAAAACATAAATTAATATACTCATTCATATTTTATCGATAATTATTCTTATAAAATGTGTTCATGAAATAGTTAAAATATTAGTTATAATAAAACTACGTCAATATTCTTTTCAAAACTGGCAACCCTAATAAACAGTCATCGTTCCCAGCATCCACTACTCCATGAGTCTCAACATGGCCAGCCATCCGCTTAAAAGAAGCTCGAGCAAGTTTTAAACCGGATTTTTCCGCTGCCTTTCAACCATTGTTATCGTCCCTACTTCAATCTATGGCTGAATATCGTTAACAAACGCACACATAAACACTAATAGAAACACTAACACAATCCTATTACGACGCATAAACAAGTGTAACTAACATGACGGAACTGATGAACTTTTAATCGTTACATTTTTTTTATTGTATTATACACCAACCAAAGGTTTAATCATATATATCTAAAAAGGATACATAAATAAACAAATATATTTGCGTTAAAAATTCAATCAAAACATTAATATGTTTTTCTAATAGAAAATCAAATTTACCCTCTACTAACACGCAATTCACCTTTGCACGCCTACACCCACATGCACACACGTACATACACACACTGAAGAGAAATATGTATATTTTATTTTCTATAAGTTTTCTCATTCTAAGCGACTCATGTGTGTCTTATTAGAAAATAAAGATTATTTGAACCGAAAGTCAGTCAATCAAAACATCAATATCCTTTTCAAAGTCAGTCAATCAAAACATCAATATCTTTTTCAATGCCAGTTAATCAAAACATTAATGTTTTTTTTAGTCTGAGAATAATTCTTTACCTATCAGATTTGTTTTGAAACTCGTGCATATCAACTTTTGTAGAGCACATGGCTTAAAAACATGTACGGAAAACGTATGATTAAACACTAATAGCGGCTTTATTAACTGTTAATTGAAAAATGTCGACTGGCGGATCCAACACCCACTCCATCGTTACACAATTACGGCACTATAGTGACAAATTGGTCAGTACTGTTTCAACAAACACCTTTTTATGGTAGTAGGTATATATAAACAAAGATAACTTTGTATGCTTTGCATTGCATGCTCTAAATCTCCCCCAACAGAAAAGGGACCGTAGCTACAAAAGGCAATTAAATTGCAATTGTAGACCACAGTTTAAATCACGAGGCATTAAAATATTTCCAAGTACTAGAACAGTTTCCCGGAGATACCTCTGTTCTTTATTAAAACATCTATTTTCTAGAGATATCTGTAGGTATTCTTCAGAGGTACTGCTATTCTCCTGGAATACCACCAATTTGTCCGCTATTGATAAAAATTTTAATTCTCTTTCAAATTGGATATTAAAGCTCCACTGGGCTATTAAACACTAAATTCTTTAGATCGTATATTTTAATAAAATAATTTCTGGAAATGTCCACATCAACCAACATCTTTTGTAACGTATTTTAATTTAAAATCTTCAATAAGTTATTAAATAGTTGTGAGGATTGATTTCTGAAATTGACTCTAAATACAAAGTAAATTTGTTGATACAAACATCACGTCAATTAACTTGTATAGATTCATGTTTAGGATAGGTTAGATTAGGTTATGTTATGAAATACAATTAGGCAGTAAAACACAAATCATTCTGAATAAAATTGATATGAAAATATTTTTTAGGTACTACTCAATAACTTAACATTAATATGTTGGGGTTTAAGTGCAATAGTATCAACGATGGCGTCACCCAATATTCCAGTACAACATGTGAACGAAACAAAAGTCGTGTTGAACGACCAGGACACCGAAATAAAGACTAGAGAACTTTTTCTATGGCAAGATTACAGTGTGCTGGCGACCATGCTTATTGTGTCGTGTGCTATTGGTGTATTTTATGGATATTTCGGCGAGAAACAAACTACCGGTGATGATTTTCTCCTTGGTGGTTCCTCTATGGGTACTCTACCTATGGCTCTCAGCCTTGGTGCAAGGTAAGGTGTACATGAGTACTGTTTTCTTAATTATATACCATTTATATCACATTAGAATAACGATATACGCAAAGTGACTTTCAGCGGTTAGATACGAAGAGCTGACGATAGGGCTTAGTGGCTTTCCATTGGAGAGGCAGTGGACCACAACGGACTGACAATGATGATATAAACTGTGGCTATTGCGAGTGATTGTAGCCATACCATGGTACAATTCATCAAATAGATAAATGTCTTAGCTTATTATCAAAGATAATCATTGTTATTGGTCTTTCCATCGATTTATTCTTCCATAAATGTTATGGTACCTTCTCGCTGTCTTTTACTGAATTGTGTTTCTGCCCTGTATTAATTTTTTACCCATTGATTTAATGTATAATTTAAATTTCCAGCTTCATTACGGCGATAGAGTTGCTAGGCAACCCTGCGGAAATGTACATGGCTGGTGCACAGTTTTGGATGATCTGCGTGGCGTTCATACTCGTCATGCCGGTGGCCAGTCAGTTATACCTGCCGGTGTTCATGAGGCTACGACTCACCTCGTGCTACGAGTATTTGGTAAGACAGAACTATGAAAAAGAAACGATAGACCAATGCTTACATTGCTCCTTCCGCTCGGGCAATGGCTTCAAATTCCGACGCGCAGAACCCTCATTTTATACTAAATTAAGTGCGTTACAACTTTAAATATTACTTGTTGTAACGGTGATGAAAAACATCGTAAGCAAATCTGCACTATTTATAGTTCTCCATAATGTTCTCTAAGTCACGTTAAGTCTCTCAACGCGCATTTGGCCAGCGTCCTTACAATGATCTTGACCTTTCTAATTCTGTGAGTATACCGGATAAACTTAATCAAACAATGGTATATATAAAATAGTAGATGCTAATGAAATTAAAAATGAACGAAAATTTTTGAAACTTTATATTTTTTATACTATGTGAAGTTAACCATAGAGAATATGTTAAATAAAGATATAAAAAATAAATGTTTACTGATCGTATATGTATAATAATTATCTTTCAGGAAGTGCGTTTTTGTAAATCAATGCGTGTGTTCGCAAGCACCTTGTACATGATGCAAATGATATTATACACTGCAGTAGCAGTGTATGCACCCGCTTTAGCACTGTCGGACGGTAAGTTCACTTTAAAAATAAAATATTAACAGAACAGATACTAATACATACCTACAATGCTTTAAAACACGACATCTATTGAGCAAGGCCTTAATAAGACTATTTATGTACCTACTATATGATTAAAAGAGAATTCACGGTTCGTTTAATACTTAATACTTAAATAGCAATACATTTAATAATACGATGTTGCCACATTGAGTATAATGTTATCATATTAAAAATATTTCGTGTGTCTATTGCATCACATATCAATATCGACGTCTTAGCACGATAATTATATAGTAATTGGTGTTATAAAATTAAATATATCTTCGAATAAACTGTAAAGCAACATTTTTTAACTAATAAGCGACACGCGTAGATAGTGGCGTAACAATATGGTGGCAGGAAGGGAAAATGATACGGGCAACCAATTTAATTTAAAAGTTACCAAAAAATCAACAAATTATAATAGTGTTTGTGATGGCCTTCTCCACTTATCATTAAATTATTCCTCATTTTGATTTAATAAGAAAAAACTGTAGTGTAGATTCCGCTTTTTCCATTGAGGAAGGATCCTATGTGACGAGTTTGCTACGGGCCTTAAAAGAGTCAGTTACGCCACTTAAGGTTACGTTAGCCACGCTTTACAGTCGAAACCACAAAAAATTCATTAACGAACATCCCAGGTTAATTACCTGTTCTCCTATTTCTGATAAGCGTTTTAATAATTTTAAGCCCAATAATGTATTAAAAATAAGATATTAATATATTTTTACATCTGTATTTAAATAGGCACATATCCCTATTTTATAAGTTAAATTTATGACAAAACTCATCATCTATTGGCGCTCTTAAAATGCCTGAAAATCTCTCTTAATTACTAATCACAATATACCTATATTAGAAATGTTTTAAAAATGTTATAAATTTAAATGAAACGTTTTACAAATGAAATTAGTGTTTAGATCCTGTTATACCTATATATATGAACATGTAAGGTTTCACTAAATCATTACTGTGTCCGGATGATGTTGGTGCATTGTTCGTCTTTCCCAACGCAGTAATTATACTCTGCCACGCCTCCTAGAGAGAGGTGCGTGTGAAAACGCAAAACTTTTTATATGTTGTCATATCCACATACATATCTAGAAACGGATTCTAATAAGAAACGTTAAACGAAAGCTTTACCTAAATACCTTATTTTGATATCTATATAATATAAGTTAGCTAAGTGTTGCAATATTTAGTCTACGTGACTTATGATAACACCACAAAAAAAATATTAATGGCAGAGTATCACAAGGTCCCGCAATAGATACTTACAGAAAAAATAACATTCAAATAATTCAAATCACGACTGTTACGATGCGTTTACAGGTTTGCCCAATAATCCTTAACAGTCACTTCGTCGCTTTGGATGTCAAGAGTACTAGAGTAAGCGAAATGTATACAGACACATATCTATACATGTAAACCAAACTGATGTGTCTGTTTGTTTTATCAAAATAATCGCATGGAATGTGTTCATGTGAAAGTATACACTTTATATATAACATAATCCCAATTTTTAACATTTTGGTATATTTCTGTATGTCTGATTTTCTATTTGTCTGTCTGTTTGTTCCGGATAATCTCCGAAACGAGTAAATCGATTTCCAAAATCTTTCCCTATCAGATAGGTGATTTTATGAGAAATGACTTATTTATTTTAGAAATTTTTAAGGTTCAGTACAAAAAAATAAAACTGCTATAGTGCTTTAAATCACGCGAAGTCGTGGCCCCACCTTGTACTTAATATGATTGTATTAACGGCAAATAAAAAAACATAAAATACATAGGCAAGGCATAGCAAAGTTTTGATTATTAGGGGTTTACCACAGAGAATACTATCAGCCATTAAGTATGCTTCGATACCTCTTAGTTTAACGTGTTAACCGCTGTAAATAATATGTTATTAGACAATAATACATTGTGCATGTGCAATAATACATGTACTTTATAAACAGATTTTAATAGATTTTAAAACAGATTTTATAAGTGATAAAGTAGAGAAAAGAGAACAATTAAATAAGAGAGTGAAAGTACGCTGTGGACGACGTAAAAGACGTGCACTAGTAGTTGGCACATAATAGAACTTGACTATATAATGTAGTCCGTAACAAAGCATGAATGACCGCAGTTACACAATGGGATGACAATGGAACCATAACATTAAATCATGATAATAATAACAATATTCCTTATGGGATTTTAAGTACCGATAATTCTTTGTGACTGTTTGATTTCTAAATTTTTTCCTACTTAAACACTTACAGTACCGTTGTCAATTCGTTAGATCCTTTTTTAATTTGTTGTGTCTTTTTTAAATTAAACCAGATTGTCGAGGTACAAAAATATTAGGTCTACAATATTTCAATTTAATTACAAATTTGTACACGTTAAACATTTTATATATAATCTGTAGCTATAGGTATAGGGCGGGTAATGGAGTGAAGCAATATAGTTTCTATAGTGAATAATAGAACGTAGCAATGGAAAAGAAAATTGTAGGTCACATATTACGTCAGCCGACCTGAGCAATTTATAATTCTGCATGGTTGCAAACTACTCTGAGTAATAGTGGCCTTGTATAGATAGTATAATATCAATTATTATTGCCCATGCATATATATCGATTCAAATTCGATGCATGACGTTATACTGGGCACACGAATTTATCGCGTGTTACGTAACGTTTTTATATTCATCAGGCGGGTCCTTTTGTTGCTAAATCGGTCACTCAAATGTTCCGTTTTAGGTACGCCTAAACTTGCGGGCGATACCATGGTGGTTTGTTGGTATCGTATCATACCAATATATTATGCGCCCTCGCTATAACAAACTGCATCAAATCTGTACTCATAGACATATTAACCATTGCTGCGGTAGTTTCTATATAATCATTGTGATGCCCGCAGGCTGCTAGCGATGTACAATTGACATATATGGGTAAATCTACTCATTTTGAGTTACCGTGTAGCGATTTGTTCATGTAACGTCTCCTTACCTTAACAACTAACTACAGTTGGCAATTGGCGTAGCTGATAATGGAAGATGACTTGTGACACTAGTAGCCTTTCACCTGATAGACAATATAGCTTCACTGCGACGTCTTCCACAAGCTGAACTATCGTGATACCTTCGATCGTCGGTCAGGGGTCGAAAAGATCAGGTCGACCTGTAAAA
Source organism: Elbella merops (assembly GCA_018244855.1). Lineage (NCBI taxonomy): Eukaryota > Metazoa > Arthropoda > Insecta > Lepidoptera > Hesperiidae > Elbella > Elbella merops. Next base: position 10,770 of record DWMG01000522.1, read on the forward strand.
AATTAACGAGATACAAATTTGTATTAGTATGTGTATGACTTTTAACAAAAAAATAAGTTTCCCGTCATAATATGGAAATTTTTGGCAAAAAAAAAATTTTTCTAAACTACTGCACAAAACATATGATTTAAAAAAGGCTTATGTTTGTTATTAGACATAATTTAAAAAATTGGAATGCCATTTTTTTTATTGACATAGACAAAATTCATTTCTAATATTAACCTGTCATAACCAACGTGAAATTCATTTTTAATAACTCTAAAATATACTTGAGTAGGCTTGTAAAATAATGACTTATAGTCACGAAAAGTGAAATGATAACATTAGTCCATTGTGACGTAAGACGACGAATTGCTCTCAAATTATATAAAATTTAAATGTATAATTGCCGCTTATTCGACCCGCACACATCTTGCAAACTAAAGACGTTTGTAGCATCAAATACATTCACTCGTAACATAACTACGCGTGTCTATGTACGTTTACGTAATTCGTTCCACGCCTACTGCATATACGATGGCCAATAAAATTTATTACTATAAAAACAATTTGCGTCACAAATTAAAAAGCTACATCGATATTCATATGAAAAGTAAAATTTAAATAATTATGTGTGTGCTATATTTGTATGTAGTATTTTACGTGTTGCATAATATGCTTTATTGTAATTAATAATGTTAATTTTACTTTATTATTTATTATCCATGGACTCTAATAGATATTATATAAGAACACCTTTCTTTAGTGGCTGATTAATCAACGCAGAGCAGAAATTATCGATTATAGAAAATTTCTATACGAAATTTCGTATTTAATACGAATCTTAGCAGATTCCTTTTATGACTTAAACGCAAGTAATAAGAAAGCATTTTGGACATTGACCGTAAAATAACGGTTGAAGGCTTTCATGGATTGGTTTAAAAATATTATATTCTGACTTGGAATTTTGTTGATATATAAGCTCTGTACCAAAATTGAAGAAATAGGTGCATGAATATTTATCAAAATTCATCACATAAGAGTGTGAAATAAGGGTTGAAACTTAGCATGGTCTTTTCTTACAAATTCGATGAAATTTATTATTATTGACAAGACATGAAACCAACATACTTTTTAATTAAAATTAAAGCTATTGCACTAGGTACCTACAGGCTTTTTCTGCATTTATTTATTTTTTAATTATCACATTTTGGTGTCCAATAATTAATACTCCTACTACTACTATGTCGTAGCGGTAGTACATATCTACATACTACTTAAATCCTGGAAAGTGTTATATACCATTAAATTAAAAAAAATGTAATATCACGCCTGTAATACCCAGAGAGGTAGGCAGGGGAGTGAAGCACACTCCTATGTATGTAGGTTTCACCAGTTACGTTCACGTCCCGCCATGGAATTTATGGATTATTTATATTATAAAACTGCAATACTCGGTATACAAAGTTTGAAAGATTACTTCTCGATTATTTAAAAATCTAACGAATATTCAGAAAACATAAAGGTAAATCATTGAAACAACGAAAATTATTATTGCTTTATAGGAAACCATTTTGTTACAGTTACGGGGTTGAACACGTATCTTGCCGTCTCTTTAGTGTACGTGGTGTGCATTTTCTACGCGTCACAGGTAAATTTTCATCCTTATACTTTATGTTATTAGCTACCGTGAAACATGTTAAGCTAGAACAATAATATACCAGCTTATAAGTTAATAACATATACAAGTTTTTATTATATATGATTTCTATATAATTATAAAACCTGGCAATACCAATTTAATGTGGAAACACCGCGTATTTCATAATGTAGTCATATAGGATCTGGCCATGAAAAAAAAAAAGTGGACACACGAAAAAAAATATAAAATGGGACACACAGAATTGTAATATCTATATATTAGTAACCGCTCCGTCGTTCTGCTGGCAAGTGACCGCTGTGTTACAAATCGCATAAGCGACTCATGGAACAATACAGCACCCAAAGCGCTCATTTGAGAGGTCTCTGCTACGTTGTCACAACGTAATGAGATAGTGCTCTAAAATTCTTTTATATATATTTGTATTGCTTAAAAATATAACATTAGTACTTTTCAGTATTCATTATTGGCGCATTGCTAAATTCATTTTAATTGCGATTCGAACAGCATTAAGTTAAAGTCATTTTTCAGTAACTCGCTATATAAATTATATTGTGGAATACAGCAAAACTAATAACAGTGGATTTCCGCAAAATAGCGTGTAATTCAATCATCACCATCATCATCATCGGCCTATTTCAGTCGCTACTGGGCCGTGTCCTCGTCTTGATTCAACAAGCTATCTGAAATCAGAATTGTTATATAAAAAGCAAACAAAAAATTGCATACATTATTTGGATAAGTGAAAAAAATATTTAAACTACGCTCGTAACGGGCGTAATGCGTGGCTAATTGTGATTGAGATAACTCTCACAGCAAACAAAAGTTTTGTTATGTATCTCACGTTGCTTATTGACTGGCCCGTTAGTCTAGTGATTAGTAACGCTCATTGCTGAGCCGAGGATGTGGGTTCGATCCCCACTTCGTACAAATATTCACATGATGAGAAGAAATATTTCTTCTATAAGTCTATTGAAAATGTCCTAAGATAAATCTATCTTTAATTTAAGTACCCTGAGTTTTTTAATCTTATAACATTATAAGAAAGTGATATTATACTGTGTGACCCATTTCAGTCCTTCATAGTAAATTATATGAGTTGAAAATATCACTAATCGATCCATACATATACTTCGTAATTAATGTTAAATTGTTATTTTTAGGGTGGAATGAAGGCTGTTATTATGACGGACGCATTCCAATCAGCAGTGCTCTTGGGATCTTTGGCCGCTGTGCTGGCACTGGGCTCGTCACAGATCGGGGGACTTGACGCTGTTTGGGACTACTCTCGACGAACAGATAGATTGAAATTTTTTGAGTAACTGTTTTATTTCTTTATACATCTCCACTTTCCGTTACGGTCAACTCCTCAAATATTATAATGGAAATATAAAAAAAAAAACAATTTTATCCGCCATTTTGTGATGACAGCCATCTTGGATTTGCAAGGACACAATATGCATAATTGTATTCTCAACAAAAGTGTGTACCTTAAACAAATTACTAGGTTCGACCTTCACAAATAAGGCAATAAATAAGTCCTTATAATGTAGCAGCACACTATTTAGAATAATATTTGGCTTGTACGCAGCGTTGGACCTAACATTAAACGAAGCATCGCGGGCATGGTTAGGTTACCTAACAAAGGTTGTGCTAGTTTTAGCGGACAAAACAAAAATACTCTGAATGTATTGCAACATCAACACCGTAGCGGTGAAGCAACGTGAACGGGAAGATCTTCCGTGATAGACGCTTTGCCCTATCACCTCGCTTAACGGTCGTCACACACGAGCTACAATAATATACAGTGCGTGTGTCATATATATTATAGCAAAGTACGACAGACAGTAACTATGCTATAAAATATAAATATCTTTGTGGTTATTACCTGCGCAATAACATGCTTGCTATAACAAGATATGTCGTGTTACATCTGTTTTCATATTTTGACAACGTAAGAAAGAGATATATTACAGCTACGTGTACGGTACGTGTAAAATATATCGTTATATGACTTGCTAGTATATATTATAGCTCTGTCTGTGACGATCATAACGGTTTAATTTTAACGTAATATAGTTTACATGCAGTATATGCTTTGTACGTGAACTAATGTCCGTGCTTGTCGATGGCGTTCAAAATGTCTTTGATTGGTTGAGTTCACATTAAACGAATAGAAGGTCGACATTAGGTACTAATGTATAAATGCGGATTCTATCTCCTAATGGTTCGACTATACAGCTTGATTTACGCGGGTAAACGGCTGCACCAATTTAGGTTAAATTAGCTATGGCAGCTCTTTAAAAAAGGAATAAACTTAGAATATATTTGAAATTAAGTTTAAAAGCAAACTTTAACAGTATGATGTGCATTGAAAAAAATCATTTGTTGCTCATGAGCAACACTGTATTGCACAGGCAAGTGCATCCAATCGAAAATATCTATTATGTATACATATTTCTTTGCTGACATTAGTAAAGATAAAAATGACCGTGTATAAAACTGCGTTAACCAATATACCACAGCGATACTGATATAACGTAACTTCACGCCTGTAATTCCCGAAGAGGTAGGCAGAGGAATGCGGAACACTCACACGTTTCACCGGTTACGTTTACGTCCCACTATGGGATAGGCGGTGAGCCTATTGCCATCGGGCACATATCCAGACTCCGAACCACTATTAGAAAATCTAAATTAGAAAAATTTTGTAGTGTTCGATCCAGGAATCGGACCCGGGACCTCCCGATCGGCAGTCGCACTTGCAACTAATACGACCAACGAGGCAGTCACTGATATACTTATATAAATGTACTGATATACTTATATACCGATATACTTATATACTGATATACTTATATACTGATATACTTATATAAATCATAATATAAAAATATTACTAATACTGTAAAAGTGCAAAAATAGGATGTATAACGTCACTGGTGTTAAGTGGAAGGTATACTACATTACTCTGCCTACCTCTTCGAGGAGATACTGGCAGGATGTTACGTTTATGTAAATAGCGTTCCACATTCATTTATATCGTCTTTACTACAATGGTGTACGCACAAAGCAGAAACGAACGAAGTTTCGAGATATTAATGCTAGTAATCTACGAGTAGGTATGTACGTAGGTATGTATGTGACAATTCGAAATTACTACCTACCTCATAAAGACAATTGTTATCTAAATGATTTTACTAGAACAACGTCATCTTCAAGCTCCGTGCAAAAACAAATAGGGTACTTTAATATTAGCCCGAGTGAAACTTTATTCAGTTAAAACATAACTAATAAGGTTTTACGAGGCAAAACTGACCGTTTAACGATGCGTCATAAGCGTCATAAGCTGTAAAACTAAAATAAACTTATAACTTTTAAAAATGCTGTACTAGCATTAGCAACTTTCACAATTGCAACTAATAATGTAAGGACAAGGCTCATATAATAAAGCTCTCTTATCATATGTTAAATAATATCATCTCGTCAGCTTCTTCCGTTCCTTTGTGGGAAATAAGCCTTTCCCTATCATTTATTTCTCTAAAAATCATATCGATTTCAGCAAATTTAACCAAAAATTCTGTTTTCAGTATGGACCCTGACCCAACAAAGCGGCACACGTTCTGGTCGGTGGTGGTGGGTGGCACTATGTACTGGATCAGCATGTTCTGCGCGAACCAAGCTTCGATACAGAAGTACCTTTCGGTTGAACGCATATCCCAAGCAAGGATCGCCTTATGGGTGTCCGCTTTTGGACTGGTTGCTGTATATTCGGTGAATTTCGCCACCGGCGCCGTCCTTGCCACTCATTATGCCGGTTGCGATCCAATTCAGGTAAACGTGTGTTGAATAAAACTATCCTAAATTCAAACAACAAAGAATCTACGCCTACTCCGCCCTTGCAATATAATTTATGCAAATTTAATACTCTGTGGCACGCATTGAACGGGATTGGACTTGAATCTTGATTAACTAAGCTTTCATATTAAAAAAAAAACAATAGTTTGGGTGTGCGTTCTAAGAAATTTGAAATGAGAATATTATATCCACGAGATCCTTGTTGATTGAGCGATCTGATGTGACGGTCGAAATAGCTTCATTGGTTACGATGGTCATTAATATCGCCTGCATAACTTTTGTACTAACGACCGCGTACTATGAAAGCATGTAGCTTTATTTATATGCTTCGTGTAATTTATAGAGGCGCAGATGGCATTCTACGTGTTCTATGACTCACGGGTTATTATACAAAAATGTTTAATTTAATTAGATAAGCATTATAAATACTTACTGACTGACTCGGTGGCTGTCAGCGAGCTGAAACGAAGAATTTAAATTTATCCTTTACTCATTTTTTGCAATCCTATGTTCATGAACAGATCTCAGATCTTAATCTTCTTAAAACAGATCTTAATCAATCTTCTCTGATTTATATTTCCAGTATACTAAACAATTTAAATAAAATGCAATAAGTAAATTAAAAAAAAATTACAATAGTATAAGATAATGTTAAGAAAGTTCCTAAAAGGGTAGGCAAAAGTTGATACGATTATGGTGTATCTTCCATAAGAGATAGTATTTCAGACGTATCTTACGTAACAAACTAGTATCAAAAGAAATTGAGTAAGTTCGGATGTCTACCTACCCTACGCGGGAGAAAACTAAACATTAGCTCTATCGGAATTAGTTTGTTTACGACAATAAATAGGTATAGTTTTTAATTCATAACACATGTTTAGATATAATGTAAAACAGTATCTATTATTACTGGTGGCCCAGTAGCGATCGAAATTCTTTCGTAAATCATAAAAAAATCAGTTTGAGGCTTGAGCGTTGTCTAGGTCCTAATTGGCATCTTATTGACAACATCAGTCTCATGTCTGACATTGACAATGAAAACGTAAATAATAAATGGAATTTTTTAATTCAATTTAAGGTATTTGTAATACATATTACTCATACATTTTAGCGAGACAAACAATATTAATCTATTCTCAATTGGACCATGGACTTTAACCATAAACGAATTAGTGTGTATGCGTGTGTGTGGCAAATGCGAAGTAGTGTGTGTAATGTTTTTTGTATTGATTCAATTTATTTTTTACACTTTATTTTTTAAAAATATTAACATTCTGCACTCTTTCTCTAAATAAACTATAAGTGTGAGAAATTTCATACTCCTCCGTCCGCGCAATTTTCGTAAGAAGGGGTACAAAGTTTTTGCTTCACGTATTAACATATGGATAGTGGTGTACCACTATATACAACAACAATAGTGGCACACTATAATAATAAATATTATCACTGTAATTCCTTGTGTTACTTGTGTTCAATAGCCTTAATGATAAAATAAATAATTTAATTAAATATATTATAATATACCAGTTTAAGAAAAAAAAAATTGTTTACCACAGGCTGGCAGGATAAATGCTTCGGACAGATTGCTTCCACTTTACGTTGTGCAAGAATTGGGATGGGCTCGCGGCGTCCCTGGATTCTTCGTGGCCGGCATCTTCGCAGCTAGTCTTGGGTACCTCGATTATTAGTATAATGTACATTATTATAATACACATCCCACTGTTAATACGTGAAACAATAGCAGTTGTAAATTAATAAGAGTTTTTAATGAGATATTCGCCACCAAAAAACACGTACGCATAATGAAATGGAGCAATGATACGAAACGCGTGAGTCCGTACCCGTGACTAACTCAGATTCCAACTTGATTCTAGAATTAAGACTTAACTAGAAATGACCAGCTATCATACCGGTTTCAATTTGAGTTATACGCCCGCAAATTAGGAACTCGATTCGCGATAGCCAATTTAATGAACTGCTGAAGAAGCGAGCTTTTTGTATTTTGTTGTTCAGTCACTGCACTAAATATCTGTTGCATAGTCAGCATTTGTATCTTTAAAGGAATAATATTTATATTAATGATATTAAGTTTTTATTTAATTGGAGCTGTGCCCGGTGTATGGCAATAAGCTCACCACTTATTCCATAGAACGTAAACTTAACCGGTGAAACGTGGGAGTGTACTACACTCCCCTGCCTACCCCTTTCGGGATTATAGTATATATATAGTATAGTATAAGTAGAATTTTATGTAGATAAGCCACCGATCTAAATAAATGTTAGGTAGATTTTTATCTAGGCGGCTGTTAAAATTGATAATGTTTACGTGCTTTTCTAAGTCCATAATAAACAAAAACATGATGTATACAAACATAACTAAGTACATTTTAATATGTTATGAACACAGGACGGTAGCATCTGCTTTAAATTCGTTGGCGGCAGTCGCTTTGCAGGATCTGGTGACTGGACTTCTAGACATAACATTGCCAGAGAATAAAGGAGCTATGGTAAGTTATAATAATTCACCAAAAATACTAAACAATAACAACATTAATATCTCTAAGGAGTCCGGCAAATAGACTGGCTCGGAGAGTACAAGATTTCGGTGGTGTTTAAAACAGCATTGTAGGTAATACATTTTAATAAAGTATAATAATGCGTTTAAAAAAGTGCTTTACAAAAGTGCGTTTTAAATTTAAATATCACTTGCTAAAGGTGAAGGAAAACATCGTGAGGAAACCTGCACACCTTAGAATTTATAAAAAAAAAAAAAATTCTAAGGTGTGTGAAG
>DWMG01000523.1:0-19053 GCA_018244855.1 Elbella merops
TTTAAGTCCAGAACCTCTTGATCACCAGTCGCGCTTGCAACCACTTGACCAACGAGCCAGCCAAGTGAAACTTTAATTATTCACATAAAATTAATACTTCTGTGAGTGTTGTATTTTACTGCATTTTATTGCGACGTCCGCAACTAAGATTAAAACCGTTCAGAGAAAGCTTTGTAAAACGCAACGGACTCATAACGGAGGTCGTACAACTCCACCCAGATCGAAAGTGTAGATTATGCACTATTGTAAGAGTTCGAGCAACGATTGATATTTTATCTACTATTGGAATGTCATTATTAAAATTAAAAATTGGAGGGGGATTAAAATGGTGGGGATTGACTGCTATTATTGCATGAATCTCGATCACGTCTGATGTTTGTTATTTATTTCTCAATCCATCAGCCTAGGTTAGCCCACTGCTGGACCTAGACTTTCTCTAACTAGCGCCACTCCATCAAATCCAGAACCTTCCGAAACCCGTTGTTTTCTGATGGTCGTTACAACCCCTGTTAGGAAAGTGACCTACGCTAACTTTACCAAGACGTGGTCATGAAAAAGTCAGTTTTTATCCAGCTAGCCATTAACTTAGTCAGCGCTTTATGGTACGGCGTTTAAGTTTATTAGTCAAAGGAGAAACTGGTCGAAAAATGGAACGATACAGAGTAAATATCATCAAATTATCGTGGAAGATGTACTCAGCTCTGTCATCTACTCGCTCGAAGCAGACCACATATCATCTATATATCTATATCTACCCTGAAGCAGTTGCCGTTTGGTTACCAGTCCATGTGGACACTAAAGGCAGTCTGTCTCACTGCTTGGGAGTTACAATGTGTCTGGCCAGCCTAGAATACGAGAGATGTATACCAACAGCACTTCTACTAACGTTCACTAACTGTCGTTGTCGTAATGTAATAGCTGTCTTATATTAGTTGCTAATGGTACTGTAATACTGCACTGTACTAATGTTTTAGTGAATAATAGTAGTAGTGATCAGTAACTGTTTTAGCCGATTACAGTCCTATTTTTTACTACCATTCAATGTTGCTTGGATTTTATTGGAGTCAGTGGTTTCTTTAGTATGCTGTTTGATTGTAATATTTAATATTGTCTTTCTATGAAAAAATTACACACAAACACCTTAAACTATGTGGAAATATTATAATTTAAAATAATCCACAGAAATGTATTATCTGGAACTTGTAAACTTTGCCAAGCCATAACGCATGGTCGACTCTCTAGTCAGGTCTTTTCACTTGTCCGTCAGGACTTTTCAATCGGACTTCATTTCGCCTTGCGTTTCTTCGTTGTACTTTGAAAGAGCCTGCATCGTCCCATTTCAGATACCATCAGCAAACTTTCCACTGTGAGACCGAAGAGCAAGCTGGAAACATCATCTTCTGTTTCATTCTTACTCGTAAATTTGCAACAGTGGTGTAAACTGTTTGTTTTGGATTTGGGAACTCTTTTGGAATGCTCCAGAGATTTTTGAGCGATAGAATTCTTTTTTTGGGATACAAAGCAGCAAAATTTATAGGTATAGCATTTTAAAGGCATGCTATATATGTAGATAAATGTGACGCTACTAGAGCATTCTCTTACCATAAAACAATTAAAATATAAAAATAGGCTTTATTAAAATATTCTGAAGTTCTGTTTTAAAAACGCCGAGCCGGTCTCTTTGGAAGGAGCCTTAGATACACTGGTCCCGGCTTCTCCATGAACAATTATGACAATCTGCTAAACAGTAAACCACACGGGTCAGTCACCTCGAACACTGTGCTGGTTTTTTTGTTCCTGGTCGTAGAACGGAGCAAATGGCCGACCGGTTTATAATCCGAGAGGCAGTTGTGATTCGTGTTGCAGTGATTTATTAATTTGTTTTTTTTTTTTCAATGTGTATTAGTATGCATGTTGCGCTTCAAAATATTTTTAAAGGTGGTCTGACTAGTTTTGTCTTAATTCGTGGTTGGAGTCGAATTTGTTGTAATTAAGACTAATGCGAGAAGATGTTCTTATGTATATGACTTCGCATTTACTCTAGCCTTTTATTGATACTTCTGAGCAAGAAGTGGATGCGGTTACCGTTCTTGCAACTCTTTTTAGGGCTTACTGATACGAACGAGTCTTGTTAGGAGATAGGTACGGGAGTATTGCGTCATGTTCCACTACATAGTATTTACATAATAGTTTAATATTTTAGTTGTTTTCCTACTTGTACATAAATAATTAAAACGTTCGAAATAACTTGAACCTTAAGAACAAATAAAAACATGTTTCTGAATAAAAAAGCAGAATGGTTATTCTGTTTGAAGTAACTCTCAAATATTCTGTCTCCTTACCTTAGTCTTGTTGTTACTATTCAAGATGAAAACAAAAATATTGCCACACACGCACTCAAAAAGAATTACACTTAAATAATAAGTTGCAATCGATGTTGGCACGTAATTTGCAATCCAAAAAAAAACCTCCTTTTCATTGAGTCTACCAAGCTCGGTTGAACTGAAGAACGGTTTGGTAGGTGTAACACGAGAGAGAACATTATAGGGCAATTTCCTTATCAACACACGCTATTTTTACTCATTCAGACGTCGCTGCCAATACCTTATCAATTATCACGACAACAGCATTTGATAAGAAACGTATCATCCACTGTGTTTACATGTATTCGATATCCGTGAATATTATATGGGTCAATGATCTAAAATCAGTGACATGCGTAATAATAATAATAATTTAATTCAATGATGTTTTAACTAAAATGTGGTTACAGTATAAAATTCTTTCGTCTCCCAGTTATTGTTCAAAATAATATGCTTTATAACAAAATACGGTTTGGTTACCAATTTGTTACATACGAATATTTATGTTTTTATCCTCCGCTTTGGCGATTGTATTTCAATTGCATAAGCACTAATCTTACTTCTTATATGCTGGCGTTGGTCAGTAATATCACTTTTATTGTTTTAATGTCTCCTTTGTGTGTAGTTAAACGTTAAAATGAATAGAGTGCTAGTGACGGCAACTTTCGCCGCGCATTCTCCGATGTGACTGGTGCAACCGCTTTTAATCAATGGTGTAGTTACCACTTGGCGTTGTTGCAAGCCGGCGCCTGGACTACAATACGGCTTTCACTCCAAAGGGCAGATAGAGTTACTACATTGCTCTGTTTAACTGCCTTTTACCTTGGGTGTGCTCAAGTATTTAGCATACCGCGGTCTGTCCATTGTTCTAATATACGTTTTTATCATGTTAGCTCTTAGTTCATCCCTTGGTATGTAGTATGACGATTCACTGTTGCGTTGCTTCATAGGTGTAGCCAGTACTATGTTTTGGGTGGATTTGTTTTTGGCCTGTTAAATAAAATTATAACACCTGTTGTATGTTGTTAAATATATTTTATTACAACGTTTAATGCCAAACAGTTAGTGGTATTGGAGAGGCCTATGTCCAGCAGTGGACGGGAGTAGGCTGATAATGATGATGATGATGAATGCCAAACAAGTGGTCAAAGTAATGTGTTTGTTCGTTTTACAACAAAATTATTGCGATAACCTTGGGTTGCTGCGTGGTAAAGAATGTCATTAGGCATTAAGTCCGCTCACAGCCCACAGCTGGAATTGTTACAATAAATTGTAGATAAACGAGTGCCTATAATAGCTTTGAAGGAGTGAACGAAACTAGCATACACAGTATAATACAAAACACTGGTGTAGCTATACCATATAACATAAAATTTAAAAAATAAATAATAATAATCACCCCATTTATCATTCCACTATTGGAATATGAGTCTCGTCTCATATTGAGAGGGTTAAGGCCTTAGTCGGCCACGTTGGCCAAGTGCGGGTTGGAAGACTTCACAAAACTTAGAATTTTTTTTATAAATTCTAAGGTTTGCAGATTTCTTCACGATGTTTTCCTTCACCGTGAGCAAGTGACATCTAAATTTAAAACGCACTTTTGTGAAGAAGTGTGCGCCATGGATTTGAACCCAGCACCCCCGGAGTGAGAGGCTGAATTCTTATCCACTAGGCTATCACTGCTAAAATGTAAAGTAAAGCAGTAATAAAAATTAGGTAAGAACAAAAGGCGGTCTTATCGCTAAAAGAGCGATCTTGAGAGCGAACAGAATATCCACACACGACAAGCACCGTCTGTAGTTAGACTGCGACATAAGATGCTTGCGCGTGACATTAAAATTTGCTGGTTGACATAGACTCGAATGTCTACGTGCAATAACTTATTGTAAGAATCTCTATTTGCTTCTCAGTTACCATAACGTGGTTATATATTTTTTTGTATTTATAATTTCACAGACTTAGCCTTCGTTCTGTCAGATTTACATTTATTTTCATACCGAAGTATCAAGTACAATACGAGTATCTGTATACCGTACCATAGACGACTTGCACGTAAACATTGACATTAGAACAAATGCCGTTTTTAATCAACGCACGCATTGCAATAGTTCCCTCTGGAATAGTGAGAATAGGAAACCGTGGAGTTGCAATTGAAATGAAAAAAAAAACAACAATTTTTTTGTATTGTCACAACTCTCCACCAATGTTGCGAGTGTTTCGTTCGTTTTCGGCCCCAAAAAGCGCCACCTCGCTACCGATATTCCCGAACCATATATTGACTATTTCTATTTTTATTTATAGTAGTTTTTCATAACAATTTTGTCTTTTTTACATCATGCAAGTTGCGCATTTAGTGTGTTACGCATTTTTTTCTGTGTTATTTAGATAGTGTCGAGTTATTTTTTCGGCCTGTTTTTTTCTTTCAACCCTGGTAGCCCGGTAGCCTTAGGGATGTTCAAAACCGTTTAAGAAAACTGTACCAGTTGTACTATTTTCCTTAAATCTATATATACGCCTTATAATGATGATCACGAAATAGACTCACCCCCTATTCCATGCGACTTACAACATAATACATGCAACGCGGGAGTAGTACTATCCTTTGCATACCCCTACAGAGAATATAGGAGCTATGTTATAAGAATCACAACTGTTGATATTTAAAAAAAATATACGTTCTTAAAAGTTAATTCATACCCGTAAACAATGAACTTTCACGTTGAAAATAAATTGGTCTAGGTACCAAGTATATAATGTACAATCATATCTAAACATATAACTGTATATATAAGGACGCGATAAACAATCGATATAAAACGAAACGGATATTGTAAACGGTAGGCGATAAGGCATTACATTGAGTGCACATTTTTATACCACATACATTTTATTTCCAACTAACTACTTTCTTTGCGGTATTTTTTATTACAATACAGTTCCTCGAAGTGGTAGGTAGGAGTGTAGTAATAGTTCCTAATGATGATAATAAAATGATATGATATGATGTGCTGCTGGCAGCGGTTGAATTGGAAGAGCAGAAGATCGAGCTCAGTGGCGTGTTCGAGAGGCCCATGTCCAGCAATGGACGATGACCGGCTGATGATGATGATGATTATAATAAATATAAATATCTTCGTGTAACGGCTATATAATTCAAAACTCGGCAGAGACTGTATTATGGTGTTACCATCGTGTAAATTAATTTAATCAGAAAAGTACTTTTATTTAAAAAAAATATCAATTTTAAATTGCGTTCAAAATGTGAGGGGATAACGGTGAATGACAATAAAACAAAAATACAGTAACATCAAACGTTACTATAAAAATTATCAATACAGTTAAATCAAACAATACAGTAATATGGAACAGTACAACAATATCAAATATTAAGATAAAATCAAATAATACGACCAAATCAAATAATACAAAGGAATGAATTGTTCACATGGAATCATTTTCCTCTAATTCTATATAGATAAAAGCCAGAAGAATTTCTTTTTCATAAAACGAGGGTAGGCTCGTAAAATGCCAATTGCATTTCCTGTAAACTGGCTCACGATAAGTCTTATAACCGCGCAAGGCGTGAAGATAAATACCTGCTACATGAACGACCTGGTTTTGTTTCCTTGTTTGGTTTCAGTGCTTTACAGTCGCTTGATGCCTACTAAAAATACTCTCAATAATTACTATTCGTACCTCATATTGTTATACTATCACGCCAAGGCTCTTACATGGTAACCAGCCAACACCGAGTGCTAAATATCTCTATCCTTGGAGACCTAAGTACTTCTTATACATCCATCACTTTCTTCATTCATGCACGCCGGTTTCGGAGATTTCTAATTCCCCACCAGTCATGTAACTGCCATTTAAACCTCTATTTTGCTTTATTTACTCTAAACACGTTAATTAGTTCAATAAATTCCGATTTAATTTCAATTTAGGCTTACAACGTTTTTGTTAATTATTGTCAGGCGTTACTTTGAATCCATTGTTACTAAACAACTACTTAAATTAATTTTGTTTCTGTTAATAATAAGGCTTTATCTAAGCTCCATCTAATTAGCTAAATGTGATTTTTTTTTCACAATTTCAACCGGAACCATAAATGGGTCGACGTTGAACATTAGGATTGCAGAATGCTCTTAAATCACCGCTACAATTGTACTATTCCGTATCGTCCTATACTGTGATTTCAAACACAAAACCTCAATGATTTATTACAAAGCGTTATTGTTTTAGTGTTGTCCGCTTCATAAGTTTGATTTAAACCCCGCGGTGCCGGGATATCATATTTGGATAGGGCGTTGTACTTTTGTACAGTATGTTACAGTATCAACAAACAAACGTGTATCGCGGGCTCTCCGTTGTTTTCCTATTTAAAAGATAAGCAGTGAAAACATAGTTGTTTAGAGTTCAGCGTTCTAATCCCGTGATTCGGATTCAAATTCCAATGCGCACTTTTTACATCATGAGAATAATAGCGATAATATATCCTTTTTTATTGGAATATGTGTTTTCTGTGGACGTGGGTTTTGTATGTTACCAGAAGACACGAATGATTGTAGTCATTCTTAATAAAACGTAACATGGTAACATCACGGCTATAATCCCCGAAGGAGTAGGTTGAAAAGTGTAGTACAATTTTCGTTTCGCCAGTTATCTAGTTAACGTAGTGTAGGACGTCCTCCGGCCCGGTGGGATAACAATCTTCAGAAGGTTGCAGGCTGATGTTGGATGCGACAAGCCGAGGACAGGGCGCGATGGCACTCATGGGGGGAGGTCTAAGTCCAGCAGTGGACTGAGATAGGCAGATGATGATGATGAGTTACCTAACAATAAATCCTTACTAACTAATCGTTACTTAACTAGTGCTTCATAAATGGAGTTTATGAAAAAAGTAGTAATATCAGACCGAATATTGTACATGCTTTCATCAACATAATAGACTAACGATGACAATCAGCATTTTACTAGTGTATTCGTTTACTTTGTGCAATCAACCTGTCGTTTTCACGTTAATGTCATCTTCGCAGTCTTTCATCAGCACGGCCCAGGTCGGTACTTAAAATTCCATTAGGTGCGTGCCAAATGCACTCACCTTTCACGGTTCCGTTTCCCGTTCCGGTGTCCAAAAGCCCAGTTTCGTTATTTGAGTATTGCCTTTGTTCAGTTTAGTTATGTTACCATCACGGGTTCGTGTCTCTAGGGTACCTATTCATAGAATAAGTGTATACATATAATCCCGTGGTCCCGGTGTGAATCTGTTATAATTTTTTTTATATATATTAATATACATAATTATATACTGTTATATATCAAGTTGGCTGACTTGAAGTTTTTGCGTCTATAAAGACTACATAGGGAAATATGTGTGAAACAATGACAATATGTTACTGCTCTCGTCAAAGAACTAGGAATTATGTAAATATTTCGCAACATTAGTTTAACCGTTTTATTGTAGCAATTTACAAAGATTCGTGTAAATACTAAAACGAAATGCTGTGAAGAAAAAGAAGTTAGCGTCACAAATGACCTAATAGTATAATATTTTAAATTATTTACGGCCAATGGTTTTGATAATATCCTTCAAAAAGCAACAATTGTTCAACCCTGTAGAAAGTACTGGAAATCCTCCAACGCATTTGTTATTATCGAAAATCGTGACTACCACCGATTATTTCCCTCTACATATTAATTACGGTGCCTACTTGGGTATTGGAAGCAGCAAACCAGTGATTCGGCCATATTTAATCGTACTGGCAACCTATAATGATTTGTATAGTATAAAGTATTACTCGAGACCATTATAGCGAGTAGCAATACTCCAATGGAACAAGTTAGTGTTCCATGTATTAGGAAAATTTCCTAGCGCAGATTTCAGACCAAAATAAAAGAGTGGACCTGCTGCTTAGCGGTTGAAAAATGCAGCGATGGTGCCTCTATATATAAACTTAGATAAAGTTTCCTACCAATTTCCAACGAATAGTCTTATTATTCTCTTTTACTATTCTTCTAATTGTCCTGTTCCTGGAGTCCAATTTGAAGCCATTCCATGTCTATGGGTATTAATTGCCATTCGTGACTTTCCCTGTTCTTTCCGCATAGAAAGAAATAGTGCGAAACTATCCCGTAATCCCGGGATTGAAATTGCGAACCATAAGCCCTATGTGCAAGCCTCCGCAATCATCGTAAATCATTCCAATTGAGCTGCTCGTTGGATGACATTATCTTGTAACAACGGATGTTACGTGATTCACATTTTTCATCACTATTCGATTATAATGCTCGTGGATCTGTGGCGTTTGTGGATATAAAACGATATCGATATTTAAGCAACACCAACTAATAACCGTCGTATGTGAAGCTGGCGGTTATTCAAGTCATGTTATGATTGATGTTCATCGTTTTAAGACATTTGGATTCTAGGCATGTTATTTATGGCTGTGTATAATCATCAATAGTAGCATCGGATCGTAATTAATTATGAGTGAAAATCAGATCGCTTTATATTTCGTGTGTATGGGGTAGCTGGATCCAATTTTTACCACATTGAAAGAGTTACTTGAAACTTTATACAAACCTAAAGTAAGGTTGCAACGGATTATATGTGGCGTTAAACATAACGTAGAGTGCCCTCATAAATGATGACGTAACGAAGGAATTGGGTAAAACGAGTGAGACCAGACTCAATTTGACACATTGAGAGAAACTTACATATGTCTACCAGTGGACTGATGTTAGTCTACCAGTGGACTGATGTTAGTCTACCAGTGGACTGATGTTAGTCTACCAGTGGACTGATGTTAATTTTTGATGTCCTTCTCTTGCACGTGTTGAGATTTTTGTCGTAACCACGTAATTCGGATAATCTATCCATCCATTTCTGAAGTACATAAAATAAAATACATAATCTACATGGACTCATAATAGAAACAAATTACATTCAACGTGTTGCCATGACCAATGGGCTCTTGTACGAACACGCTCGAGTAACGAGTAACGGTCTGACTATTTCGGAAATGTAAAAATGTATATATTCTGGATATTAGCGGTAGAATGTACATATTTATTGTAGCATTTGTAAATAAAACTTTAACATTTCAGGTAACCTTAGAATTTATAAAAAAAAATCTAAGGTGTGTGAAGTCTGCCAATCCGAACTATGCTAGCGTGGCTGACTATGGCCTCTCATTTGAGAGGAGACCTGTGTTCCAACAGTAGGATAATACAAGAATCGGGACGGAACGGGTTTTAGGAAATTCGTCATGTGACCTGTAGATAACCAATACATCAAAAGATTTATATGATATCAACTGTAAGACAAGGTTTCTTTAGCATTCGCATACCCACATAATTGTTGTTTAATGTGGCCGGTGCAACAATATTATTGTCAAACCCACCGTCGTCTAGTTGGCGACACCACTGCCTTTCATAGGACGTAGCTAACTATGGCTTTCACGATTGCGTTAATCACAATTTTATGTGCCCTGTCCATTTCTCTTCTCTTTTCTTCACACAAACTCCGTGTTAAGGTTGTCAGAAAGAGATGGTTCTTGTAGCGATAAAACCGTCTATTGTAACTCCCACCTTCCGTGTTTCTTTTGTCTTAAGTATTTTATTGTTGTGTGGTGTACATTAAAGAGCTTTTTGTACTGTATTGTATTCTATAGTTAATAAAGACTGGCATATTTTAACTAGCTTTTCGCTTCTCGTCGTTGGTTGAGTCGATAAGGTTAGCCGCTGATGACGTCATTGTTGGCACCCCGTTGCTAAGCAGCGATTGATTAAGGGCTGCTCCCTCCACCCTCGCCGTGGTTACACAGACGTGGTAATGGTGGTTATGTCACAAAGTGGGACAAGTTTTAAATGTTATCACAGTCACCTGTAGTCGGTGTAACATTACCTACGTCATAAAGTGACTTGTAATGAAGAAAAATGTTTTGATTTAAACAATATGTTTTTAGTGTTGTCAATTGAAATTTATGTCTTGTTGGTTATGTTAAGGAATGAATAAATACATCAAACCGATTGGTGTGAAAATACCGAGTAGATGTACCTACGCCGTTACGCCGGTTATAATACCTACGAGTAGTTCGGCTGCCAATGTTTCACTAACAATTAGTTATATTGTTACGTTGATTACTATAGTCTTAACATGTTATCATTGTAATGTAATTTCAGGAAATAAAATATTACTTACTCGTTAAAAACAATTAGTCACTTATCACTAAATGATCAGACTGCTTCGTTGGTCGTGTTGGTTGCAAGTGCGACTGCCGATCGGAAGGTCCCGGGTTCGATTCCCTGGTCGAACACTACAAAGTTTTCTAATTTAGATTTTCTAGTAGTGGATCGGAGTCTGGATATGTGCCGATGCATGGCAATATGCTCACCACCCATTCCATAGTGGGACGTAAACGTAACCGGTGAAACGTGGAAGTGTTCTGCATTCCTCTGCCTATCTCTTCGGGGATTACAGGCGTGAAGTTACGTAATAAATTAAAATAATTGTTATATTGATATTTTAACCTCGTTGCATATTATTTTGTATCAGTGTATACGTAAGAAAATATTAAATAAGTAATGGAAAAGCAATATAATGAAGTCGTACAAGATTATAATTGAAATGTAATTTAAAATTGCGTTAGTGGGTAATTTTTGAAACTTTCATAGTCTGAAAACTTTAAATTGAGAATGAGAATTGTTTGTAATATATTAGCAGTATTGAGGTATACAGAATAAACGAATATTTTAATTATATGTATTCCTTTAGTGAACATATTTATTCTGTATACCAGCTGTGCCTGTGGTGTCGTGTGGGTTTATTGCACTTTATAGTTTTTGGAGTAAACTCTTTAAACTTTTTTTAAAAATAAAAATAGTCAAAATTACTCGTCTTAACACCAGCTATTTTGCGTTTCGTTTGTCATTAATTTTAAATAGCGCAGACAGTGCAAACTATGGAACTGCACTTGTACTAAGGTGATCTAACGTAAATAATTAACGCCTACAGTCACATTTCTGGTCATATTCAAAACGCTTGCAGACCCTCGACGGCGACATTTAATGGTGATTGTTGCCATCATATAAAAATATGATTCATGTCTGACTACCCAACGGTATAATATAAAAAAAATTCCAAATACACTAAGCTCGTAATAAACGAGGATTTAAGCAAAGGTACTGATTTATTTAATAATAATAACTTTAATAATATTCCAATATAATAAAATGTTAGAAATTTCTAGTAGACTGGATCTGTGCCCAGGGTATTGCAATAATCTCAACACATTCCATGTGGGAAGTGAAGGTGAAGTGTGGTGCGTACTGCACTCCTCTGTCTAGCTCTTCGGGAATTACAGGCGTGATATTACGTTTCACAATGACATTAGCTTAGTTTATATAGTAAAGTTTATTAAACAAAGGTGAATATTAGAAAATTATGCTTAACAAATTCTTAAGAAAATGGGCCAATGTAAATAAAATATATGTCGTGAATTAATATTTTTATTTAAGAATATCATACCAAGAGTAAATCGTGTGTACTCAAACACAGAATTAAACATAAGACCAAGAATGAGATGATCGCAATATGAAATATTCGAGTAAATCTACTTATTAAGTTATAAAGTTAGCTCTATATTTAGTACTTGCTTCGTGTTTTAACATTATCATCAAACAAGTTTAATAACTATACAAAGAAAATTACTTACACTGACTTCTCCTGGTTCCATTATCTCGATACTTTGTTCAGTTATTTCAAATTCAAATTTAGAACATGAAACGAAAACACACTCATTATATTATCTATGGATATGTGTACACTTTTTTAATATCAAAGACAATTTTATGTTTTCTTTTTGCTGTGAAACGTGTACGCGCTGAGATGTTCTCATACGGTAAGAATGAATTAATTCCATTGCATGGTATAAGAAAGAGACAGTTAGATATGTTGAATGGGAGTGAGAACGATGGCGTATACTTTCTAAAACCGGGCAAGCAACGGCATACCGGCGTTTAAGGTCACATCAGTGAAGTACCGCACTTGTTGTGTAAACAACGTGGACGTGTAGATGTTTACAATTTAGACCACATTGAGCGCTGTCATCCTTACGATGGTTGACTGCATGTGCGCAATGCAAATACAGTGTTGTTCCGATTTATAATGTTAATCTATGTATGTTCTTTTTTGATCGTTAAATTCATAAAGTAGGGTGGGTAGTTAAAGATAACACAAGAAACTTTTTTAAAATATGACGTATACATACTCGTGTAATCAATCCAATGAAACAGCGTCGTCAAGCATGCTGTTATCTTGCTTGAGTCTAGAAACTTCTAATCTCATTTGTCTAGAACTTTCGTATAACACCTGTCGCCTTGCACTGTTTACCTAAACATATATATTCTGTCGAGTATAAAGTTTTCAATATGAACCGTTCAACGTGACTGATCATCATCATCAGCGTCTATTTTTGTATGTATGAATGTATTTAGCGCCAATGTTGTAAATATATGAGCATTCGTAATAATATGGGATGAGATGCTCTCGAAATGTTGGTTTGACCACAAACACTCGCGCCAACATATAGACCACCGCAAAATGTCGCCTATCTACATAATTACACGGATACTTACGCAGAACAAACAAGAACTAAAGACGTAACGTGCGACCAAATGTAGGACTAGCGAAAGCAAGGATTTAGAAAATAATATAACATTACGCTTATATTTCCTCAAAAAGTATGTCATACGACCGATGAAATTATGTGTTAACTTATTGCCAATAGGAAATACTGTAAACTCAGTTTAGAAGTAAGTACCTATACTTTTAATAGTTGTTGTTAGATAAAATATATGAAACATGTTTTATTTATTACCGTATCTAGTAGATTAAAAAAATACGGTATCATTCATATATGATTTCTATGAAATTTGTTACCTGCGATTAAAATAACGAGACATGACAAATATATAGATACAAATGGTATATTAGGTACCTATTTATAGTATGTACTATAATCATATCAAATACACATATATGTATGTGTGTGTATTTGATAAAATATAACATTTTCAATCACGCTCCTTTTTGTAAGCATATATTTCAACACTTATACAGTAATCATTCTCGGTAAATGACAATCGGTCCGCGAATAGTTTTGTATAAGCTTAAATAATTCATTTGGATAGTAGAAATCCGTCTGGACTTTTTATTTCGTCTTGGATTATTATATATTATAGTACATAGTCGAATAGCTTCAGGACTACATAGATGTATACATATATCTATTAATATAATGCTGAATAATACCTGTGTAATGTTCTTGCTGCAGACAAAACCATATTGCAAAACAGATCTACATAGAAGCATGTGTAATGTTAAAATTGTTGTTTTTTGTGTCGCCATAGCAGTAAGGAAATAATGATTATTGTTATTCTTGTTCTAAACAAACCAAATGAGTGTAAATCATCCAGACATGAGTCCAGGTTGGTTTATCATCATGTCAAATAGTTGTTATCAAATTGTTGACATGCCTTAGGCAAAAATTGTAACAAATTTAGGGTATTTTTGTCGTATAGAAGTGGGGCAAAATTTAATTGAAAGATGTCTGTACCCGCATACCTATAGCTGAAGGAAACTTAAGCGTTTAAAAAATGGCAGTGTTTTTTCTGGTTTTTATAATGTATCTTGGTCTATCACACTTGTAACTTTATCATATCAGTTGAAGATTAAAGAAGTATACAATGTACAAGACAGCCTAGTGGTTAAGAATTCAGCCCCTCACTCCGGGGGTGCCGGGTTCAAACCTATGGCGCGCACCTCTTAACAAAAGTGCGTTTCAAATTTAAATAGCACTTGCTAACGGCGAAGGAAAACATCGTGAGGATATCTGCACACCTTAGAATTTATAAAAAAAAAAAAAAATTTCTAAGGTGTGTGAAGTCTGCCAACCCGCACTTGGCCACACTTGGCCGTAAGAGGAGGTCCATATTCCAACAGTGGAATTATAATGGGTCGATTATTATTATTATTATAAAATAAAAAGTAAAAAAAAATATCAAACTTACAGTAACATTTTTTATATGAATTTTAGTTAATCGGCGAAATCAAAAAATATTCCTGTGATTGTTACTATGGGACTACATTGAATATATTGAATGAAATAAATTAAAACTGCCTCGTAGGTCCAGTGATTGCAAGCTCGACTCCTGATCGACAGGTTCTCGTTTTGATTCCCGGGTCGGGTACTACTGGATTGTCCTCTTTTATATTTTCTAGTAGAAATTTCTAATTGTGTCTGGGAGTCTGGCTTACCACCTATTACATAGGTGGTAATATTACATAGGTGGTTCCTGTGCCTACCCCTCTAGTTATTACAGGCATGATGTTATGTTATTATTATTATTACTATTATAATATGGTCACAGAGTTCCAAATGTCTCTATATATATAGACCTGACGTACTTCTTCAACTTTAGTTCATAATTCATAAGTTGTAATAAATCAATCTTACAAAGTGCTTAAATGGAAAATATTACTGACAAATTGTTCAAGATATCCGCGTCGATGTTTAACTGATCGGCCATAGTAATATCAATTAATGACTAGGCAAACCCAAACAGCTATAAAATAACCATTAGTTCGATGGCAATCGTATAAATGCAATGAGGCTGGGATCTGCTACGATGCGTTATCCGAGTGTTGTTTGCTGGCGGCGCAGACAGGCCGGCGGGCGCCGCGCTCGGCCGCGGCATGGTAGGTAGCTGGGAGATCTCTAACCAAATAAAGAGGTTAAAAGCAAAATTATATATAGAGTTTTATTTTAAAGTTAGGGTAGATTTTTTTGTTATAAAACGTCCTATATAAGTAATGAGAAAAAACTTCTTGATAAAATCAATTAAACGGAGTTTTTAAGCTTTTTAAACACAAATCTCAGTTTTAATTATTTACATATATAAATGTTAATACAGAAACTTATTTAAAATTCTGTACATTGTATTATTATCAGATAAAATATCTTATCAAAATCTTCATAGCCCTCATGGTTCACGGGATAATTTCAAAAACTAATCACAACGTTGTTTCAAGATAGCGGCCGTGATACATAGCCCGCACCGAAAATAGACAATTAGTTCACGGTAACATTTTTAAAATTTTATTTAATTATTTACTTATAAGGATCACCAACATAGAATAAACTATGAAAAATTACTAATAAATGCTTAAATTACAATGTTTCTGATTAAACAAAAATTGAATAATTATTAAAAATAATAAAAAAAAAATTGGACCGTAATGAATTGCTTAGTTGACTTTTTAAAATTTATTTTGCCTATACACAATAATTAATAATTTGGCTGGCAGTGGTTGGATGCGAAGAGCTGAAGATCGAGGTCAGTGGCGTGCCATTGAAGAGGGCCATGTCCAGCAGTGGACGGGAATAGGCTGATAATGATGATGATGATGATGATGATGATGAAACACAATAAAACCAAAAGGAATGTATACAACATAAATTGTACAAAGGCGAGTTTTTTATTGGATTCTCAATACTAATCTGTAAATATTGTGTCTCACCGGCCAGTAACATACGTCACAGCGCAGTTGGGAGGACACCGGCGTCGCCGCGTCTAGAAAGCATCGATCGCACGCACCGCGTCTCGTTGCGTCGGGCCGGCGCCGCGTCTGCCGTCGTTTCCACAACTGATAATAGTTAATGTCTCTATTTCGCGATTGTTATTGGGGTCTGCACACACTACAGTTCTTTATATCTTAATTTGTTGCAGATAATCTTGTTTACTCGATCTGGAACGGCTAGAACTTGTATTTGCTTAGGTTTTTTGTGACGTTTTATATGATAATCAAGATAACCAACTTTATAAGTGCTTGTAATTTTTTTTTACTTAACACTTGTAATGATTTAGGATAACCTTGTATATTATATGTATTATTGTAATAAATAAATTACACATACTTATATAAATCTATGATTTTTTAGAACTTTAAATACGGTAGTAACGCTGAGGTTAGAAACGGAACGCATGCACTCTTTTTTGTACATATTACGTTACCATTCTTATATTATAGATTGACATTTGTGGATATTGGAACAATATTATTTATTCATTAGGTTGTTTAAAAAACACAGTTAAGTGAATCACGATCGTCATGTAATAAATTAGGTCATTAAGCAGATTTTAAGCTTATTTTATACTCACTTCTGTATTCCCTGAAGAGGTAGGCAAACGAGTATAGTACACTTCCATGATCAACCTATTTTATCTACCACCATGGAATAGAGGATGAGTCTATTGATATATACTGGATACAAACCTAACCAACAAAATTATATGTTACGGAAACTGAAGTACCGGACCTGTAAAGTACCGGGGCGGAGAATTGGGCCGTGTACCTCCGATCAGCAGGCGTGCTTGCAACAACTGAACTAGCGAGACAGATTTTACGTTAAGCGGTAATTTCTTCCAGATTGACCAAGTGTGGAAGCGGCATAACATTTACAGTCGCACATTGGAATGTTAGAAATACTGCAATGTTAGGGTCGTCTACTAATACCCTAACACAAATCCGTACTAACTAGCAACGGAGTGACCAACTTCAGAATTTATCTTTTATTGTTTGTTATAAATAATACTGACATAGTATTTATGTGTGCTAGATATACATATGTATCTATTATAATATACATACATGTCTAGATTATTATTAATTTATCCATTTTTTCTTTTCATATTCCTATTATGTAATCGATTTTTATATGATTTCATATGCACATACTGCTGTCCCGAGGTGGGCGTAAATAGTTGCGACACAGTTTTTACTACTGCAGCTGCTTACGAACATATGCACTTGTCGGTTTATTTTAATGTGTATTCAATAAAATCTTTGAATTTTTGAATAGTATAATATTTGTTTTTGAAAGCGCTCTTGTGTCCTAAGTGCAGAAGCGAATTATTGTATTGTATTGTACAATAGGCTAGCGTTCGGCCGCGATCTCGCCTGATGAAAAGCGCAGCTGCTTTTTAAGATTGAGCACGTATGTCTAGGAAGAGCCTGTTCAACCTTAACATATTTCGAAGAGTCCTAGAATATAATATGTGTCCGGAAACTCAGATGCTTTAGCGTGTCTAAAACTGGCTGCAGATATAGTAAAGAATGGTAAAGGAATATGAATTATGGCGATGTTTGAGTGATCCTACTGATATATTCAGCAGTGAACATCTGCAAGTTGAAATGATGATGACGGTAAAAGAGGAATATTACATTATATTATTGTAACACGGTAGACAGAGTCCTGTACCCAAATACGTATATCCTTACAGTCCTGACGGGTGTCTCCTACATTTATATCTGTCTGCCTACCCTGAAAGGACCTCACGTGATGTTATGAATGGGCGCAGTCATTTATACTGTTAATTTTAAGTCACGTGTATGTACTTTTATTGTATGTCTATGGATGTCATGTCCTTCACACCTTGTAGCAAGCGCTTGGCGGTAATCCTGCCATTACGTGCCCAGTTAGGGCCACTCTAGGGCTTCGGGGTAATCGCCGGGCTAACGGGTTTACAGCCAACCCTTCGTCTGGCAGCTAATTAAGCTATAACGTTGCTAAATGAATTGAATAGTGTTTAGAGGTATGTATGTCCCCTTATATAGTTACGTGTACAGTATAATATCACGGTCTTATTTTCCCGAAAGGGTAGGTGAAGGAGTGTAATTCTCCCGCTTTCATCAGTTATGTTATATGTTCCATGTAATCGGGAGTGAGACTGTGACACAGAAGTATACAACGCTTTTTCTTTAAATGTAGTTCTTTCTCATTTTTTTTTATTAATACGATTTATTGTGCCCGAATCAGATTGTAATATTCAATTTCTTTGTCAATAAACAAATTAAAATATATTTTAGCCTGCTACTCCGGAAATACTGGTATAAACCCAGGGGCGCACTTCTTCAAATGGGTAGGCAGAGAAGTGTAGTACACACCCACGTTTCACTAGATACGTTTAAGCTTTTCATTCGAAACGACATTCAAACCTTTAAGAAAAGAGCGTATACCTTCCTTAAAGGCTGGCAACGCACTTGTGACCCCTGGGTTGCAGATGACCATGGGCGACGGCAGTCACTTACCATCAGGTGATCCGTTTACTCGTTTGCCCCCTATTCTATAAAAAAAAAAATTCATTCATCATCAACCTATCTCAGTCCACTGCTGGACATCGGCCTCCCCCAAAAGGGGGTTTATGCCCGTAATCTCCACTTTGGGCATGCGGGTTGAAGATCGCAGGGCACGGCTTTTCGCACCGCCGACGCTGCTGCCCGTCGGCAGCCAGACCATTTAGCCGTGCCTATTTAGGCTGCGCTATACCGCACTCAGCCGGTCGCCAGAGCCTCGTCTGTTACATTAGGGTGCAACACGTGCAGGTGAGTATGGCCTGGGCTCCTGAGATAGTGGTTGGAACCCCTTACACGTTACGTTACGTGTAAGTGCCAACCCCCTTACTTTTAAGTGCCAAGGAATAAATGCATACATTTTAATTTTGCATTCTTGTACACTCAATGGTGTTATTACAGGTTTAGGGCAATTGTCGCTAATCCCTACTACAGTTTTAGCAAGCTATTAGTACCACCGCACGGTAAGGTTTCAAGGTAATCCTAGGGTAAGCT